>CAUYRH010090013.1:0-53033 GCA_963574655.1 Perodicticus potto
ATAATATGCAGCCTTAAAGAAAGATGGAGACTTTCCCTCTTTTATGTTTACAGGGATGGAACTGGAACATAATTCTTCTTAGCAAAGTATCTCAAGAATGTAAGAAAAAGTATCCAATGTACTCAGCCCTACTATGAAGCTAATTTAAAGGTTTCATATGAAGGCTATAACCCAACTATATCACAAGAATATTGGAAGGGAGGGGAGGGGGGATGTTGGAGTGGAGGGAGGGGGGATGTTGGAGTGGAGGGAGGGTAATGGGTGGGGCCACACCTATGGTGCATCTTAGAAGGGTACTGGTGAAACTTCCTAAATGCAGAATACAAAATCTTCATAGAATAACTAAGAAAATGCCATGAAGGGTATGTTAAACAGTTTGATGAAAACATTTCAGATTGTATATGAAACCAGCACATTGTACCCCTTGATTGCAGTAATGTACGCAGCTATGACTTAATAAAAAAAAAAAAAGAAAGAAAGAAAAGTAAAGTGGACAAAAGACATGAACAAAAACTCTGCAAATGAAAATAGTCTAATGGTCAACAAACACATGAAAAAATGCTCAAGATCTCTAATCATCAGAGAAATGCAAATCAAAACTATAGTAAGATATCACCTAACTCCAGTGAGAATGTCTTTTATCAAAAAGTCCCAAAACAGGTTTGGCACCTGTAGCACAGTGGTTACGGTCCTAGCCATGTACACCAAGGGTGGCAGGTTAGAACTCGGCCCAGAGCAGCTAAAACAACGATGACAACTGCAACAAAAAATAGCTGGGCATTGTGGTGGGGACCAGTAATCCCAACTACTTGGGAGGCTGAGGCAAGAGAATCGCTTGAGCCCAAGAGTTTGAGATTGCTGTGAGCTGTGACGGTACAGCACGCTACTGAACACAAAATGAGACTCTGTCTCTAAAAAAAAGAAAGAAAGAAAATATTTAAAAAAATTTTTTTTAACTAAAAGGCTATCTTATGCAGCTGAAGACCCCAAAGAAAGTTTAAAATTTCATAAAATGATAAGTCTACAATGCTAAGGTGATGCGTAAACAAAATGTGGTACATATATACAATAGAATACTATTGGGCCAAAAGGAGAAAGAAAGCCTGATACAAGGTATAGCATGGATGAACCTTGAAATCATGAGGCTAAGTGACAGAAGCCAAGTACAAAGGATCACATATGGTATTTTAAATTGACATAAACTTTAGGAAAAACAGAATGTCGATACAGAAGGCAGAGGAGTAGTTGTCTGGGGCTGGGTGTGGGACTAGGAGGGGGGACTGACTGCAAATGGGAACACAGAACCTTTTTGGGGTAATGCAAGTGGATTGCAGAAAACCGGTAATACAGTCACAACTGTATAGATTCACTAAAAAGCACTGAATTGAATACTTACAATGGGTGGTTTCAATGGTCTGCAAATTATTCCTAAACAAAGTTCAAAAAACTAAAAAAGACAAACTCCCAAAAGGAAAAGCAAAATGTTTGTATGTGTACTTGTGGGTGTATGTACGTATATGAAGAAGAGGAAGAGGAAGACTGAGAGAGGAGGGAATGGGGGGAAGGGAGGAAAGGGGAGGGGAAGAAAGGAGAAGGGAAAGGAGGGCAGAGGCCAGGTGTGATGGCTAACGCCTGTAATCCTACTACTTTGAGAGGCTAAGATGGGTGGATTGCTGGAGGTCACGAGTTTGAGACCAGTCTGAGCAAGAGGGAGATCCCGTCTTTAAAAACTAGCCTGGTGTTGTGGCGGGCATCCATAGTCCAAGCTATTAGGGAGGCTGAGATAAGAGGATCACTTGAGCCCTGGAGTTGGAGGTGGCTGCGAGCTATGACACCACAGCACTCTACCCAGTGCAACATAATGAGACTGTCTCAAAAGAGACAGAGAGATAATGAGAATAATGTATGTGAAAATTTCCTGACTACCTTTGGTTGTGTTAGATACCCTCCCCTTTGTTCCTGTATTTTTTTTTATTTTTATTAAATCATAATTGTGTACATTGGTGCAATCATGGGGCACAATGTGCTGACTTTATATACAATCTGAAATATTTTCATTGAACTATTTAACATAGCCTTCATGGCCTTTTAATCACTAAATGAAGACATTTATATTCTAAATTTAGTAATTTTCACTTGTACCCTTATAAGATGCATCATCTAACTCCAGTAAAATTAGCCCACATAACAAAATCCCAAAACCAGAGATACTGGCGTGGATGTGGAGAAAAGGGAACACTTTTACATTGCTGGTGGGAAAGCAAACTAATATATTCCTTTTGGAAGGATGTTTGGAGAATACTTAGAGATCTAAAAATAGATCTGCCATTCGATCCTATAATTCCTTTACTAGGTATATGTCCAGAAGACCAATTTCTCATTTCTAATAATTGCCTGGGGGCCCTCTCATGAACCCCTGAAAAACAGTACTGTCTGTGGTTTGAACTGTGGTTTCCTTAACCAAACTTACCTTGTTTTCTATTTTTCACAGAGTCCTTCAAATGTTTGATTCCCTATTGGAAATATTTCTTATTTGGTCATGCTATTGCAGTTATTTTGAATATGGATTTATTTAAGTATCTAGCTTCCTATATAATCTGAAGAACTTATTTCTGTAGCATTCAGGGATACAGAAGATCCTGCTTGTATACATGTAAAGCATTATTGCCTGAGCATGTTTCTTATTTTTAGGATTAGGGTCTATTTTGACTCATCTTCACATTTAGGCCTTTATATGACCCTAATGGAAATATATTTAAATGTAAAAATAATTACTATTGAACTAATCAGAATTGTTCTTTCAAATCAGGGCTATTTCTAATTTCAAAATTTAAGAAACACTTCAAACCCTCAAACAATATTTTAGAAAGCAGCACCAGAAAATTTAAAGATCCAAATATCTTTTTATTAGAATTCAGTAAAAATATTATAATTAATGAATTAACAGAATTACTAGCTATGGGAGAGACTATCACAAAAGGCTATAAGAATTTCTTAACTAAGTCAGCTGTCTCCTTGACACATAATTTTCTTTCATGGAGTTCAGCAATAAGTTTTGCCTTTTATTTTATCTTGATGAAGCTGAATGACATGTGACTCAGTGGAACCAGTTCTGAGTTGCACGGGCCCTGTTGGAAGGCTCCCAGGATATTTCTGGTCAACATGTTTATAGGAGGTTAAAATGAACACATCCTTAAAAATATTGAGTCAATATTTTCATTTTCTCTAATGCTGTGCTCAGAGATTCAATTCATTCAAGGGCCCAAATATTTTGTTGAGATACATGATTTTTTTTTTTTTGCTTTTTTGCCTGAATATACACAAATCCCATCCAGGTGGAAATACTTAGAAATGAGGCAGGGAAATAAAGCAGCTTAATAATCTTTGGGTTTTTGGCCAGAAATAACTTCCCAGTACGAAGAAGATGATTAAGCAGTAGGAAATGCCTGTCTCAGTGATGTCCTTAGATGACACTGGGGTGAATATTGAATATATTAACTTATCGCATATCATGGTAGTTTTTATTTCTGAACTGCTGGAGCATGTGATATTTCCTTAGTTCCATGAGGTAGCATATGTTAAGACAATCAGCTATATTAGCAGCTTCTCTCTTGACTCGAAACAACTGGCAAATTTCGAGGAAAGGGAAGTGGAGAAGAGGAAAATATTATTAATAGGACTTGGACGCTGAAGGGACCACTTGGTCATTATCAGGGCAAGGCATCACAGGGAACCTTCCCAGGGGTTCCTGGCAGGGCTCTGGTCTCAGAGGGCAGAATCCGGAAGAGAGAGGGGGCTCTTTGCAAAATAGACAAAGGGAATATACAGTGACTTGTGAGGAATCTGCACTCAAATAATTGAACAATATGATAAATGGTGAGGCCACAGAAACGGCAATCAACAAGGCTAATGCGTCTTGGGGTCATGGGAACTGGTTCCTTTTCTGCTCTAAATTTCTATTTACAAACTAAACCTGGTCATGGAAGCATGACTTGTCTCCTATTTTCTTACAACGGAAAAGAGCAGAGGAGGACAATTGTCTCAAGAGCTGTTTTTCCCCTGAAACCCTATTCTTTTGTATTCTACATGTTCTGCGCGGAAGTGGAGCGACCCGGGCGGGTCCCCTCCCTGCTGCTCTCTCCCCCTCCTTCCTTCCTTCCTAACATTTATTAGTTTCCCACTATGTGCTGACACTTTCTCTCGCTACCAAAGATGTAAAAGAAATAAAAGGATTAGACAGAGTAAGAGAGACAGGAAGATCCCAAGGAGAGAATAATGAACGAGTGAGTAGAGAAAAGAAAAAGAAGTGGAAATTTCAAGAAAGAGCACCAGGAGCCCCAAGAAGAGGCATTTCCAGGTGCTGATGAACATAACATGTGGGTCTAAAGCAATTAAATCTTGGGCACAAGCCTTCGGAAAATACAGCTTTCCCTATGAGTATTTGGTGAAGAGTGGGTAAATATGTAGAAACATAATGAGGAAATCAGGTAAGAGAAGGAGACTACAAAAACAAATCGCCTATTTTAAAACTTTTCCCAGTGCTGGCCCCATTTCGGGGCGTTTTTTTGCCTTCTAGCGCTGTGCATTCAGCGTCTCCAAACCGCTTCCTGGAGTCTGTGGTCTTTGTGCTTAACAAATGCTTGACAAATGAATGGGGCATTAGAGAAAATTGGTGTTCTCTACATTCAGCTTTAACATGTAAGCCCTCAAATTTAGTATCTAAGCCGTAGTCAAATTAGTGGACCAGTGAAAGGATGGAAATGGGGAGACGGGGGAGAATGAAACGTTCTTACAGCGTTTAACGTGCCGATGTCAAATCTCTCCAGGGCGATGATACGAGTTAGAGTCTACGGCAACATTACAGGGCGTGTGAGTAGCCCAGGGTCAGTCCTAAACACTTCCAAGTATTTCAGAACTTTGGAATCAATTTATCCTCTCGCTGGTGGAGACAACGTCTCCTCTCCATCTCAGGGGTGCTTAGTTGTGGTTTGGAATAGATGAAGACCCATCCCAGCCTAATGATTAGCATGTGGGATACATTATATCCTTTCTCTGTACTCCAAGATGGTTACTGATTGCATAAACTTTTCATAAATGAAAGGGAAACTAAGCATTTAATAAATATTTCCAGATAAATAGATGAGAGAATCTCTGATTGGCTAGCAGCCGTCTGGGAGATGATGATTATGGCTGAACTCAGCATTTATTTAAGTGTGTTTTCTCCCTTTTTCGCGTGATGATGACGACCAGGGTGGTGCTTTTCACTTTTCCCCAGAGTGAGGATGCAGTCTCTCATCACCCCATTTCCTAAAATTACTTTCAGTATTGGCTGAAGTGGGGGAGGACATTCTAATAGTTTAAAAAATGTATAACAAAGTATAAAACGAAGAGGAAGAGGAAAATGTGAAAAGGGGAATCATTTATAGGAAACTATTAAAAAATAGATTGATAGAGTGACATGTTCGACTTTCTTCAAGGGATCTATAGATACTTGTTTTGTCTAAAACACTGCTCTGTTTTCTTTATTTTGCCAAAATGCTTTGTGGAGATTACCTATTTGTTGGCTCTGGGAATCTTTTGCTTTTTGTAATAATATCCAAGAAAAAAACACCCTCTGTACAACATTATAAACAGAATACGGGGAGTGAAAAGAATCAGTCTTGAGTGTATTCAGGTTAGGAGAGGAAACTGGACTTAGTTGCTAGGGTAACAAACCATATGGGAATCTGAGGGTCAGTGCTCGCGTAAGTGTGTGCACATGTGTGTACGTGTGTTGTGCACTCACCTTGCACAGGATTACCCACACACCAATTCAGAATATGACCTGAATCTGAACATGGACCTTGCCGTACTCTGAATGTGTGGGGGTCACACCTTTCATCCCTGCTACGTGTGTTCTGTTTCATGTTAATTTAGTTTCATGATCGAAGGTCACTGAAGTCAAAAAATACACGTGTAGTGTGATTGGAAAGATCTACTACATTTTTTTTAAGATGAAAAATTTATTGGAATGACAAAATTCATTTTGAGTAACAACATGACCCCCAAATAGGCACACAGACCACGTGACACTTCACTCAGATGAAATGAGGTGGCACGCTCTATTGCTCGAGGAACAGCAAAATAGCAAAAGAAGGAAGCCTTACAAAGGCTGCAGAGAAGCCACAATATTATAATCTTTGCCAACAATAAAGCATCTATTTGGTTTATGTTTACTTTTAACAGATTTTTTAGGGGGGGCATTTTAAAATCGTATTCCTGAGACTTCAGCAGATCAGAAATAATCATTTAGAAATAAAATGGTTCTGTTAGACCAGTGGTTCTCAGCCTTCTTAATGCTGTGACCCTTTAATACAGCTCCTCATGTTGTGGTGACCCCCAACCATAAAATTATTTTCATTGCTACTTCAAAATTATAATTTTGCCTCTGTTATGAATTGTATTATAAATATCTGACACACAGGAGACCTCCAAAGAGGTCACAACCCCTAGGTTGAGAGCCACTGTGTTAGACCCTAACAGAGTTGATAAAGAGGCCCATATAACAAGAAGTGTATTAGAACTTAGCCAATATGGTGAATAAAAAAAAAGTTACTAGGAACAGTCAGAAGTTCTTGGAACAACAATATTACATTTCAAGGATGTATATGGTAAAGGCATATAACTATACTGTTCAATAGCCTCTAAACCTGTCAGTGTAGAAAAAGTGATGGCAAGGATCTTGAAAAAAATAGAAAACCTATGTTTCAGAACGTAGCAAAGTATGTAATATATATATATATATATATATATATTTTTGAAACACAGCCTCAAGCTGTCACGCTGGATAGAGAGCTGTGGCATCACAGCTCACAGCAACCTCCAATTCCTGGGCTCAAGCGAGTCTCTTGCCTCTGCCTCCCAAGTAGCTGGGACTATAGGCACCTGCAGCAATGCCCGGCCATTTTTTGGTTGCAGCCATCATTGTTGTTTGGCGGGCCCTGGCTGGATTCAAACCCGCCAGCTCAGGTGTACATGACTGGCGCCTTAGCCCGTTGAGCCACAGGCGCAGAGCCAAAGTATGTAATATTTTTAAATGGCTAAATAAGCTTTGGCACTTATTAAGGTGGGATTTCATATGAGAAACATGACAGATTGCCTACTGATGTTGAGCAAATAAGGATTCACTATGTATGTGTATCAACTTTCTGTTTCTTCATAAAGATCAATTTCCTGGGGGAGAAGTTGTATCCATGTTATATTGAATTCATTCCCTTGACAACATTTTCCTGCTTTCCTGGAGCCAAAAACTTTGAAAATAATCTTTCTGGGTCGTATGCTTGGTAAGGTAAAGTAGTCTTTAAAACAGAGCCGATTATACCTTTGTACATGGGTTTGTAGTTTCTAAGACATGAGCCAGGAGGTTCTATGAGGCGGAAGCCAGACCGGTGAAAATTCTCCCTATCACCCTTACCCATGCAATTTTTTTTTTTCCAAATATGAAACTCAGTTACATGTTCCACATTCTTCTGATGAATTGAACTGATTCAATGAATGACTGAACTTTGGTCAGTGACAAAGGAAAAATGAAGTTATAATGAATAAGGCAAAGATAATGAGAACCAAGACTGAAAAAGTTTTATTTAGCTATAAAATTGTTCCAGAGTATAATTACCTTTTGGCTCTCCCAGAACATAAACACCCTTCCTATCCATCAGTGAACTAACATACACTCTCTTTCTCTCTCCATTTGACTGATTCTTTTTGAAAGGGCAAATTTGCTAAGATAGCGGAATGATTTCCCTTTATTCCTTCTATAAGTATATTTACTAGTATTGTGCTTAGGTTTCCAAGTCTTAGTTCAACAATACATTTTTAGAAAAAAATTATCAAGTCCCACTTTCCTTAAATGGGAATATAATTTTCCTTCAAATGGTTTAGTCAATAATAAATAGAAATTTGATATGTGGGGAAGGAAGAGTTTCATAGTATGATAATTCCATGGGATCCTTCTCTTATTAAACCAAAAGGGTCTGCAAGAAAAACATTGTTGAAAGAAGGTCCAACCAAAGCAGCTCAGATCAGGTTGGGAGTTTGAAATTCTTTAAACCACGTTTATCATTATAGTCCAATAACTGCTTAAAGGCAGAAGTAACCTGAGCCAGGTTGCTGTCTCCTGGGTTGCAAGTAATCACCTGTATTTCAGCATTGGCAATAATTTATATTCCATATTAGGTCATATGTTGTGCTAATTGATTTGAAGAACCTCAGTAGGCTTATTTTTCATTCATTCTGAAAGATTGTTGGTTTCAAGTAGCCACATTAGTTTCAAGAAGCTTCAAAAAATAGTTGTGAAGATTGCATCTGCATCTTTGCCTGTGGGTAGCAAGCTGAATAATATTGCTTACTTTTCATGCTTGACAAAGAAATTCTGTTTTTAACTCTAAATCCTTTTGGTGATTATGCTTGATATATATAAACCCTGCTTTTGAAAATTCACTTTCAGCTTTTGAAACTTAAGGTTACCACAGTCTTTTGGAATTCTAAAACTACCTTCCTCCAAATCCATAAGTATAATAATAAACATAATAATAAGGTTAGCAATACAAGGCCCTCATGAAAGGTAGAAAATCATCTTATAGACTTGGCGCCCATAGCTCAGTGGTTAGGGCACTGGCCACATACACTAAGGCAGGTGGGTTCAAACTCAGCCAGGCCTGCTAGACAACAATGGCAATTACAAAAAAAAAAAAAAATAGCAGGGTGTTGTGGCAGGCACCTGTACTCCCAGCCACTTGGGAAGCTGAGGCAAGAGAATCACTTAAGGTGAAAAGTTTGAGGTTGCTGTGAGCTGTGATACCATAGCACTCTACTGAGGGCAACATAGTGAGACTCTGTCTCAAAAAAAAAAAAATCTTATGACTTTAATCCTGAGTTATGTTCTCTAGGTAACATGCCACATTAGTTTCAAGCATGAGAGAGGGTACAACAGCAAGTATATTAGAGTTGTCAGTGGACAGGAATCAGTTGGCCTTCTGGCTAGAGGCCATGTTATAATAGCACTTTTAGTTTTTAATCTTTTACCTATAAAATGACTACTATCTGTGTTCCTCAGGTTAAGCACAGATATTATTCACTGAGTAAAAATAATATCCATAAAGGGGAGAATCCAAACAGAACCTAATAAATAATTGCACAGAAGATGAGTCTCCTAAAGGCAGGCAGGACTTGAACATGATGGTAGCTGTTCATACACACAGTCTCACCATAGCCAACTAGGTTTCAAAAACCCTTATAGTTTAAACATGTCAGCCTTTCCACACATCTGAATTAGTGAAGTTGTATTGTATTTCATAACTAAGCTCTTAGATATTGCAAAGACACACAAGAACCCTGAGTGTCTGGTAGTTCATCAACCTTAGAGGTATCTTTGAAGGGTGATTTTTTCTTTTTGAGACAGAGTCTCACCATGTCACCCTTGGTAGAGTGCCATGGCATCACAGCTCACAACAACCTCCAACTTCTGGGCTCAAGTGATTCTCCTGCCTCAGCCTCCCAAATAGCTGGGACCACAGGTGCCTACCACAACACACGGCCATCCCTTCTTGCAGTTGTCATTGTTGTTTAGTTGCCCTGGGCCGGTTTGAACTCACGAGCCTCAGTGTACGTGGCTGGTGCCATAACCACTGTGCTGCGATGCAGGGCCTGAAGGATATCTCTTGCAGTTTTTGGCCAGGGTTGGGTTTGAACCTGCCACCTCCGGAATAGAGGGGCGGTGCCCTACTCCTTTGAGCCACAGACACCACCCTTGAAGGATGACTCTTAAAAGGACACATCTACATGAACAGATGATTGCAATGGTTCATTTCATTTTCATTTAGGTCCTTTGGTAAGAAGAGTAAATAACATGATCCTGGGAATTGATGGGCCTGTATTGAACAGGGTATGATTAATTTGGAATGCTGACAATGGGTACACAATAGTTTACCACAGTACTTCAGCAAGTTTCCAATATTTGGTTATTTTTATTCTGTGTCATTTCACTGACTATGGTATACTGCCTTACATGAAATTTTATCTTTTATTTACTTTCTCCTCTGGGGCAAATCTTCATGGTAAAAGCAGCTGAAGTAATTCATCTATTAAAAGAAATGAAGGATGTTGTATTTGAATTTACTGTTCCATCATTTCCAGTGCTGTTGTTTGGGTTGGTTATTTGTCTAAGGCTATCTTAGATAAATAAAAGAAAAAAAGAACTTATAGCAAAAAAATGTGAGTCTACTATATGTTTTTCCTTGTGGTCTGAAATAGACATCTGGTTTACATTTCCTGTGTGCTTCAGAATTTTACTGGCACTTGAAAACATGATAGGAAAACTAAACCATGGATAAATACATAGAAAGGCTGTTTTAGAATTAGACTGAGGAGGAAGATGAAGCTGCATAAGCTCAAAATGTAGAATGACCTACTTCTCTCAAGGAGATGAATCCTACACTCCTTTCCTCCAGGAACCTGTGCCTATCAGAAACTCGCTTTCCAAGGGCGCGGCCTACACGTCCTCGTCTCAGGTCAGAGCAAAGCCATCAGGACCAGCACTGACTGTTTGTCAAGAACACGTATTCCAGTGTGCTATTTCTTCGCTGTCTTCTCTGGCTAATCCTCGGAAGAAGAGAAGATTTGGAGAAACTTGAGATACTTTCAAGTTGGGGAAAAAACAAAAACTAAAAAAAAAAATGTTTAATGGTAAGTGAAATAAACAAAGCACAGAAAGGAAATTCTCGCATGTTCTCTCTCATGTGGGGACTAGATATTAAAAACAATTGCTTGCCTGGCGCGGTGGCTCACCTGTAATCCCAGCACTTGGGAGGCCGAGTTGGGTGGATTCCCTGAGCTCACAGGTTCGAGACCACCCTGAGCCAGAGCAAGACCTCGTCTCTAAAAATAGCCTGATGTTATGGCGGGAGCCTGTAGTCCCAGCTACTCAGGAGGCTGAGGCAAGAGGATCACCTAAGCCCACCAGTTTGAGGTTGCTGTGAGCTGTGACGCCATGGTACTCCATCGAGGGGAACAAAGTGAGACTCTGTCTCAAAGATGAATAAATAAATAAATAAAAATAAATAAAATCAAATAAAAATCAATTGATCTTATGGAAACAGAGAGTAGAATCATGTTTACCAGAGGTGGGGGAAGTAGTGTGGGGAGGAAGACATGAAGTGGAGGTGGTTAATAAGAGCAAAAATATAGTTATGTAGATAGAATAAATTATATATGATCACAGAACAAAGTGAATAAAATCAAGAATAAGTTAGGGTATACATTAAAATCAAAATAACTAAAAGGGTGGATTGGAATGTTTCTAACACAAAGAAATGATAAACGTTTGAGGCAGTGGATACCCGGATTATCCTGATTTGATTAATTCACATTGTATGTCTGTATCAAAACATTACATTTACTGTATAAAGATATGTAACTATTTTTATCCATAATAATTAAAATTTATTAAAGGGCAATTAAAAAACCCAAAGCATAATAGTTACTTATCTTTTAAATCCTTTTCTTACCTAACCACCTTACCTTTCTAATCTTCCCCAAATCTAGTTAGTGCTGTAATATTGTGATGTCTGGAAATAGTAGAAAATAATTTCCAATTTAAAAGGTATAGCTAGGGGGAAAGGGTCAGAGGGAAGTAGTATTTTAAGAAAAAAGAATGTGTCGCAAGTGGGTAAGAGGTAGAAGAATCAAACTGTGATATAGCATTTGTGATTTCTGAACAAAAAACACTTTTTGTAAAGGGCTGATAATGGTCTAACTTTAATGAATAGTGCAATTAGTTTATCTCAAATCTTAAGCAGCACACAGCTCAATAAAATATCAACACAGGCGAACATTATTTATTTATTTTCTTTGAAGAAGTGTTTCTATTCAGAAATGCCCTCAAGTTCCCAGAGGTTAGTAACATATGTCCTTTCTGTACCAGAATTAATGAGCAGTCTTGTGCGATCTCCTCAAGGAATTTAGGTGCAGACATGAGAGCTTATCTGATATTTTGTTTTTAAAAGAATTGTCATGCCTTTCTTTGTTCTATTTTCTTACCTGGAAAATACTCATGTAACTGGTCAAGAAAACATGTTTTGCTCATCAGAACTTTAAATGGTTTAGTTTGCCCACTTTGAGCCATAAATTGGTGGAGGCAGAGAAATCAACCAGCTTTCTTTACGGGCCCGAGGCTCCTGAAATGATTCATTCTGACACAGAAGTCTTGAGTTCTAGCAAGCCTGGTTTTCTCCCTTACATGGCCCATGAATGATGCTTTGGAAACTAGCTAAGCAGCGCTTTCAGTGCTTTGGATCATGCTAGTTTAATAATATATTTTAATATGTTAGTGGGAATAATAAATACAAAACATATTATCCTATTTGACACTATCAAAATTGTGCACTCCTCATTCTGGGACACCACCTCTGTTTCCCTCCCTATTCTACTTCTTTCTCTTTGTCTTTCCATGCTTATTTTTTTCTTACTTTGAAGGCTGATCACTTGGGTTCGAATTTCAGTTCTGATACGTCTCTTGAGATCATGGGCCAAGACGTGCCTCCATTTCCTCATCTTTAAAAGGAGGACGATAATAGCACCTCTTCTTAGAGAGATATTATGAAGTTAGATTATTTGACTCATAAAGACTTAAAATAAGGTGTGGCCCGTGGTAAAGCTGGGAATGTGGAGGTAGAAGGTACCAGTGGGGTTTTGAGACAATGAGGTTAAATGAAAGAGCTCTATCAATTTTGTTTGCATAATCTTCCAAACTTATTCATGGGAAGAGGTTTTTTCCAGGTGCCTTATTGAACTATTCAAAGCTTCTTTTGTGGAAGCACAGAACACAAGATACTTTGACCTGAGAAAATCTACCAGTAGCCAAACAAATAGTCTGCAATAGCAATAAAGGAGACGTGGTGTGCTCATGGGTTGAGGACTGGTAAGTAATTTAGCAAAATCTTTCCTGAGGCCAATTTGGCAATATGTATCAAAAGACTTCAACTGTGCCTGCTTTTTGACATAATAACTCCACTTTTGGGAATTTTTCCCAAGGCCATAACTAAGGATGTGGGAAAGATTATACTCCAAGAATATTCACGGAGAACTCTTTGAAAAAGCAAAATTTGGAAATCACCTAACATTTGGTTAAGCAAAGTATAGTGCTTTCAAACAATGAACCACTATTCTGTTAAAATAGTGCATTTGTTAACTTGGAAATATGATCATAATATGTTGGTAAATGACAACAACTTCAACAACGTAAAGGTTTGGTTGGCACGTAGTGTGGTGGAAGGGAGTTGGGGAATTGATTATGCCCCTGGATGTTATAATGGTCCTCTCTGGGTAGATTAGATAAGGGGTGATGCTAATTATTTTTTCCTATATATTCTGATTTCTAATAATATACAGGTATTACTTTTTCAGTTTTAACTGAGGTGTCAAATGAAAAATGAAATGCTAAAGGAATCCAAATCTTATTTTAATTTTTAAAAGTTCTATAGACATTGTTTTTGAGCACACATTGTACATACAGAGACCCAAATTTCATTCTTGGTTCTGCAATTGACTGGTGAACGAAACTGTACTATACAATTACAAGCAGTCCAGCTCTTTGTTTTCTTATCTGTGCGATGCCTGCAGTGATGATAAAATGGCTTTTGTGAGGCTGTGTGGGTCACGTAAAAGAATGCATACAAAAGTGAGTTAAGGGTTGTACAACCATCACTTGGAATGTACTGATCTAGAAGAGCAATTCACTTAACCCTGATGATGAGAAGGATAAATTATTATTGACCAGACAAGATAATATGATTATTTTGTAGCTCGTTTTGTGCAAGAACTATCACTTCCTAGGATTTTTCACACTTTAGCTGATCAGTATCTGAGATGGGTGCTGAAAAGAACAATTGTTTCTCAAACTGCCAGTTTGGCTAACAATCCAGTAAAAGTTGACGTTTCCTACTACAAAAGTAATCAGAGTGAGGGGAAAGTCCAGGCTAGGATTTTCTAGGTATATATTTAGCAATGAACTCACATACTAGTGAATAAACATTCTAAGAGATGGGAATACTCACATCACTGAAACCTCTTGCGTGCCTTGACATGGAGCTGTAATTACATTTTGAAAGATCAGTGGCTGATGTCAGAACAAAGCCTAAATTAGAGATGACATAACAGATGCTTTATTTTAAAAACTCAAAAACATAATTAATTTTTTGAGGTTTTTGTATAAGGTGGCTTAAAAATAATAGTTAACGTGTATTTGCTGCTTGATTCCCAATTCTTTCCTGGGTAAATTCTTCTTTTCCAAAGTCCTTATTTTTATGTCCCCCGAATTGTGCTAATTAACTTGCTCTTATTATCTTAATCAGTGGCTCCCAAAGTTTGGCCTCTAAGCAGACACAAATCCTCAGGCCCCTTCACAGGTCTCCTACGTCAGAAACACGAGAGGTGGGACCCAGTATTAGGTGGGTCAACAAGCCCTTTGGGTGATTCTTACATGGGCTCAGTTTTGAAAACCACTGATCTAAATTAATCCTCACTGTAACCTTTTGGGGCTGCCGTTACTATCATTATTTTAACAGCAGAGGAAACTAAAGCTTACAGAGAAACTGCCTCCGCCTAGGCATAGAGATTAAACCTTTTTCTTTAGCACCAAAAGTTCAACACCCTTCGTCCCTCCTTCAACTTGACATCATTTCTAGCACCAGACTTCCCCAGGTACGACAGAGAGAGTGAAGAGAAAACTTGAATTCTCCCAGGAGGTCACTAAAATGGTGTTACCCAAAGCAGATAGCAAACCTATGATTAAATATTTCTAAACTTGATTTTATCTTAGGGGAGGGCATTACGTGTGCTGAAACAATTTTCTGTGGAAGGAGTCTTCATTGGGGATCTTATAGTCATTTTATGATGTTTAATCTTTTAGTTATTGGAGATGAAGAAACCTGAATTTAAATGGAAAAGATTTTTTGCCTTTTAGAATTAAAATAAATAAATAAATAAATTTCTCATTTCTCCCATGGACCTTCTTTCAAGAAACAGCTCAGCCTGCCTGTGGTGCTTTTTGTGACATATCCATCTTTCTCTTCCTCTTTCTTAATGCAGCCCTGCTTTTATTCAATTACTTCCCTGTGAGCAGGTGTTTGAGATATAACACGCCTCAATCCCAGAGATTAATAGAACCTTACTACAATTAGGGTGACCTGGAGCCTGTCTGGCAGTAAGGCCCCACCCCGTGTTAGTTAAATCAGGATCTCCGGTCCTTGGCATCTTACAGGTTGTAATGAACAGGCAAGATTAGTTTTACCCATCATGCGGGCCATACCTTTGCCAGTGACTGGGGATGTGCTTGTGATACAATATCAGCAATGGAAGATTAAGGAAAATAGAGCAGAGAGTTTGTTGAAAGATTTTTACCCATCATGCGGGCCATACCTTTGCCAGTGACTGGGGATGTGCTTGTGATACAATATCAGCAATGGAAGATTAAGGAAAATAGAGCAGAGAGTTTGTTGAAAGATTTTTCTCACTGAATTTTTTTTTTTTTTTGAGAGGGTCACTCTCTGTTCCTTTGGCTAGAGAGCAGTGCACCCTCAAGTGATCCTCCTGCCTCAGCCTCCTGAGTAGCTGGGACTACAGGTACACACCACTGTGCCCAGCTAATGTTTTTTCCTATTTTTTTTAGAGGCAGGATCTCACTATTCCCCAGGCTTGTCTTGAACTCCTGGCCTCAAGCAATCCTCCCTCTTTGGCCTTCCGGAGTGGTAAGATTACAAGCGTGAGTCACCACACACAGCAAAAGTAAGTTCACAAGAAGAAATACTTCTCTTCCTTTGGATGACATTACACTTACCTGCATGGGTCCTAGCTGTCTTAAAACCATGGGGACAGTGATGTGCTATGGACAACATAAATGAAGAAGGTAAAGAGTCTGCATTCTTCATGATGTTGGTCTGGGGCCACATTATCTTCAGATTTATTTCTATGTGCAATAGTTAATACCCTTTGACTTGAAAGTATTTTCTGTTTCTCTCTCTTTTTTTTTTTTTTTGAGACAGAGCCTCAAGCTGTCACTCTGGATAGAGTGCCGTGGCATCTCAGCTCACAGCAACCTCCAATTCCTGGGCTCAAGCGAGTCTCCTGCCTCTGCCTCCCAAGTAGCTGGGACCACAGGCACCCGCCACAACACCCGGCCATTTTTTGGTTGCAGCTGTCATTGTTGTTTGGCGGGTCCGGGTTGGATTCGAACCCGCCAGCTCAGGTGTACATGGCTGGTGCCTTAGCCTGTTGAGCCACAGGCGCCGAGCCTTTTCTGTTTCTCTTACTTGCATCCAGAAATATGCTCAACTACCTGCCTTTTTGGTGCTTACAAATGGTATCAATTCTGATTTACTGTGTGGTTTTAGTGAAAGCCTAGGCTGAGTGAGAGCAATGACATTAGAGTAATGAAGGCAATTCTCAATTTAGGAGATAGAGGGCAGTAGGGAGAATGTGCAATTTTATAAAACAAATATCCCATCTTAGCTCTCAGAACCACTGTAAGTTGACCATCCAACAGACTGTAACAAACTGGTCAACATATGGAGGTGGTCAACATGAGAAACTAGGCCTACTATACTGAAATGTACCTGTGGTGCATTGTCTGGTATATGCAAATTAGGTCAACTTCAGGAAGTGGTCAAACTATGGAGATTCTACTGTATGTTGGAATCATGGGGGTTGGGAATTGTATACAGAAGGAGAACTGGGGAAATTTATTTGAAAAATTTTCCTAGGTGACTTAGGAAAATTTATATACTCACCAGCCACTGAAAAATACTAGTTTAAGAAATACCAATTATAGGGTGGCGCCGGTAGCTCAAGGAGTAGGGTGCTGGCTCCATACACTGGAGGTGGAGGGTTCAAACCCAGCCCCAGCCAAAAAAAAAAAAAAAAAAAAAAAGAAAGAAACTGAAAAAAAAATAAAATGATAATAATACTAAAAAAAAAAAAAAACCAATCATTTAAACTATAAGATTCTCCAAATTTCAACTTTTAATAAATCCCAAGAAACACATATATTACAGTCTACGAATGTTTAGATTATGCTGAACTAACTCTTCTTTCCATTAATTTCCTTTAGAGCCATGATTTGCTATTATCTTCAATATTCACTTATTGCTACATACTTGGACATGAAAGTATTCTTTGCACAGATTCCATACTCCAGGAAATTCTGAGATTCTTTAGAAGACTCTGAGTGTCTTTACAAGTGATCTTGTGACTTATTGTGGCACCCAGCAGGCCAGATCTCCCCTCCACGGCTGGCTTAGAGCTCGGTTTCGACTGTCTAAACTACTTCCTCCAGCAGAGGGAGGGCCTCAAAGACAGTCCATTGGCCCGACGCTGTTCTTAATATTTATAGGATTATTGCACTTCAGCTGGCTTTCATAAATGAAGCAAGAAAACTTTCTACCTCTATGTTACGCTGTCAGAGGTTGCCAGAGCGGGGTGTTTGGGTCATGAGATGTGGAATTCAGTGAAAGAGTACTTGCAGCTCATGAGTACTACTGTTTTCCTCCTGTGTCTCAAGAGTTTCTGGCTGAGAACAGGTTTTCATGACTGTAAACTACCCCTTCCTTTACATGCATGCTCTGGCTGGGTACTGGGAATCATAATATTCTTTCTGTTTTTTTTTTTTTAATTTATTCAAATTAGTATGAAGGTACAATTTTTAGGCTATATCATTCTCACTTCCAGGGTAAAGTTCCACGTATGGAAGTGCCCCTCACCAGAGGGCATGGAGTCATAATTTTCCCCGAGAGCAAATTCTCTTTCAAAGCTCTCATGGTTCTTGTCTGCAGTCTGGCATAGGTTGGGCCCTTCTGGACCATGAGTTTGGCTGGTATATATGAACATCTGCGGTGTTTGTGGTGGGAGTGTTTTTTTCTCCCTGCAGAAGGTTTTCAAGCCCCCAATGCACATCAGTAGACACGATCATTCAAATGATAGTAGTTGCAAATGACGCAAATGTGAGCTGAGCGTGTCTCACTTGGCACACCCAAAGCCATTACAGACCCTGTCCTGCCAAGAGTCCTGACACTGTCACATTTGTAAAGTCAGAAGACTGTCCATTACAATGTTCAATGTTCCACATCCAGTCACTCTTGCGATTTTTTTCTTAAAGCTAGGAACGTTTTTGCCCTCTTTCATTTAGCAAGCATGTTTTGAAAGTCTGTTTGCCAGACACTAGGGTATATGCTAGTGATGTAAAGATAAATAAGATGAGGACTTTCCCTGTAAAAATTGAGACTGTAATTAAATAGGGGACAATTGGAGTGCAATTAGAGAAATGCTGTGGTAGGGCACTTGAACTAGTTTTTGCTATTATCACTTGAAAACGAACTCTTCCACTGCCTGTTTTTTAGAAGCCTGCTCTGGTTCACAGCTCAGCTCAATTGTCATTTTCCAGAATGGTCTCAGAATATAACGGGTCACCACTACTGTCACCCTCCATTATAGCCTTATATGTCATAGGCCCTGGATTGCCTTTTTGTTTTATTTTTCTCATAGTACTTAACCAGTATCTGAAATTGTCTTGTCCATATATTTGCAATATAAATTGCATGAGGCACCCTAGTGACTCCTCAGTGTTTACAAATGTTCAGAAGAAAATCACAAGTGAAATCACACAGATGCACCTGGATCCCCTTGGCGAAGTTAGAGCAGTCTTGCTAAAGCCAGAGGGGCATGAATTCTATTTTCAACACTAAGGCTGGAGAAGAAAGGTCTAAATGTGCATGCAGGCAGATAGTAGCACATACAAGGTTCTCTGGGGCCCTCAAGAAGTTCAGCACCATGGGCACTGGGGCACAAGGTAGCTAGTGAAGGGAAGGCTGGCCTGGCATCCAGGAATCACATTGTCAAGGAGTATAGGCTTACACCTTAGCTGTCGGCAGCTACATTTATACTTGGGAAAACCAAAAGTTACTTCTCCAACCACTGTTCAAAGTATCTGGTTCTGGAATAGCTTTCTGGGCTGGTTTAGGAAGCAATAACTAGAGATCAGATGCCAAGGGCATTCTTTTATGCTGGCACGTGAGGCTGCTTTTGTGACAATGTACTTCACCACTAACTTGTTCTTTTCATCCTTCTTTTTCTCTCTGCTTGAGGTCCACCCAGAAGCTTGGATGTGAGGCTGCTGCCACCTCTCACAATTCAACCTGTTCCCAAGGGCACACTACACTGCCCGCTTACCCTCTGGGGACCACGGCTGTGGGGAGATGGGAGGAGTTTATTTTTTCTTGGGAAAATAAAGAGCTACAGCACCAACTATGTTTTTCTCTTCCTTGCTCTTTTTCTACATTAATAATCTTTCTGACTATCCTCAGATGCATCCTCTTGAGCTCAGGGAGAATGGGGGCTATGCCCTATTCATCTTTGTTTGGCCGACCAGAGTGCTTTGCACACCAGCACTCAGAGACGTATAAGTAACTGTCATGTTGAGACTGAGGTTTTGCTTTTGCCTGTGGTCGACTTCCACACCTGCGTTCCTCCAGATGTTGGCTGGATTGATTGGCTTTTGTTTGTGATAACAGCGGTAGTTTTGCTGGATCTGTGCAAACCCTCTCATCTCCAAAGTATAATCTTGAGAAATGTTGGATGGAATTTTATTTATCGTTACCTTTCTCCTGGCTCTTCTATCACCAGCACCGGACAGTGGAAGTACCATTGCCTTCAATGATAGCCATTCCTGGGGCTTAGTCATGGTTCTGGCATATACTCATGATGGTAAATAATAAATAGTTGCCCTACTCTAGGCTTTCCTTTCATCCTCTAGAAAGTGGATATAGTTAATCTGTTTTACAGGGGTTTTGTGATATTTTGAGATAATACATGAAAAAAGCTTCTTACCCTGTCACATGATAAGCATCCATTAATACCAGTTCCAAACTCAACTTTCTTCCATGAATACCAAGGTAACTCTGAAAATGTGCCAGGTAAAAGGACTTTTATTCTATAGAAAACTCAGTTTTGTGAATTTCTTGCTTTGTACTTTGAGTATTTACAAGACGGTCCCCTCAATTCCTTTCTTGTTTCAACCCTTTGGTGAGATATGACCATGCAAAATGCTGATGAGAAGAATGAGGCCGAAAGGGAGGATGGTGCCCTCTGACCCCCGAGGAACAAGATTTGAGGCATTGCTTCTCGGTTGTTATTTTTATATTGCACATGAGCTTCAGCTAGATGAACATGCATTTTGCTTAAGACTGCAGAAGTCCCAGGGTTTGTTTAATGATTACTACAGCTTGCTTTGTAATTATGGTTGCATGGGTGATCCTGTACAATCCAGGGAACTTTGGGGAAGTAATGACAGTAATTTATGGGTATGTGGTTTTGTGTGGATGCTTAAGTATTTGGTCTGTGGCCTGCTTGCACGCTCCATTGCCTGCTTGATGGACCCGTTTCCCACCTGCACTATTCCCCCCTCTTGATAGAACACTGCGAAATGAATCCTGAGTTTGTGTGAAAGACAAAGGAAAGAGAATTGTGCTGGGGAAGGGAGAATGAATCTGTAAGAACATTTTTTTCACTATGTTTTTGCAATGAACAGAGCTCACTCCTTTCATTTTTTAAGAGACAACAGAATAAGTTCAAGTTTGGCACTTCGGTGAATATCTTGAGTTTTAAATGCATTTGGAAAATTCCTGTAGCCTTCAGGTAAACTTTTGTGAATGTTTCCTGTTAACTGTGTGTTTTTAAATTATTGAAAACTAATTTACGTAAATTTCCGTGGCGTGTGGTTTCATTCACAGTGGTAAGCTCCCTCAAAACAAACAACAAGCAAACAAACAAAACAAATAAGGCCCTGGAAGTCCAATTCATATCGTGGGAGGAAGACAGCAAGGCAGAGGGAAGACAGTAATGGAGCATCCAGTTTTTCTCTATTGCTTTTGAAAATGTGCTGCAGCCTGAAAGAAAATCCTCCCTTCGTGCACCACAGTCTCCAAAGGAAAATGAAGATGTTGGCGAAATTCTTTAATAAACCAGCCCCAGAGAATTTCCTTGGATGTTGTTTTATATGCTTCTTCGCTGAAAAACTTTAAGATAAGTTATAACTCTGCTTCGTGCTTGGAAAATAAATTCAGCACATTAATTGTATTTACGGGAGAAAGTAGTAAATGTCCCATAGTGAATACACGGCCATAATTTACTCAGAGGGAGCTGCTACTGCCCACAAACTTCTCCTCCTTGCCTCTTCTGGTTTATGACATCAGCCAGCCTTGCAAATGAATCACGGCTTTGTGCACCTTCACGTCCTCGTGCTGTGTAAATTTCCACTGAATGCTTATCAAATAGGATTATTACATATTGCATGTTTTCTCGGCTGATTTTTTCAGGAGATGAAATATAGTCTATATTCTGTTGGGAAGTTGTCTGGGATGCATATCCATTTGGATTCAGAAATATTTAGGAACCACTGGCAGAATAAGGGGATGGCTGCCGGAGGTCTCCGCATCAGAAATCAAGGGGTCTTACAGGAAAAGTCAATGTGTGGGAGATAGAACTGAGTAGAAGGGCTTTGTCTACATAGCCATCTTTCTGCTACCAGATGGGAAAGGTGACTAATGTGGTGTAGTGCGGTAAAGCGAGCCCAAGAATCAGGTACCCACAAGTGATTTCCAGAAAGAAAAATGACATATGAGTAAAGCAAGAAAAGCTGTATTCATGCATAAAATCTCTAGTATTTTAAGGGCAGCTTTAAGATGACAGACATAACAGTAAAGGCAGGGGGCGGTGAATCCTGCACTTTAGTGTAGGGAGCTTCTTGGCTTGGACGAACTGAAGTTTCAAATGACTAGCAAGGCACAGGGAACACCCACACACAGTAGTGGTGGCAGAAGTCCCCAGTCATGTTGTATCAGGACAGGGGGTCAACCCAAGGATTGAGGTGTGAGGGGAGTCGTAGACTGTGTCACGATCTCGTGGCCTTCCACCTTCCTATCTGACAGTAGGGCAACTGCCTGGGACCCTGGGAGCAGCTGAGGTCGCAGGAATTAGAGGCTGCTGAGAGAAAGGGGCTGTAAGCCCACTCACCTATGTTGTCCTAGAGACTTGGAAGTAGGGCAGGTGACCATGAGGACTGGGCGGTGTCCTCACAAATCTACGGGGTGAAATCTGGACTAATGTGTCTATTACTGATCCTGACCCTCCGTTTCTGCCTCCAGGCTGATGTGGCCTGAGAAAATGGGGATAACTTCCCTGTTTTCTCCAAAGTAAGTGACTTTGCTTTTGATTAGATTTATACTTATTGGCCGTATAACTGTGTTAGAAGTTTAAAAAACCCATCAGCCCATTATAGAGTTTTTGCGATTTCATTTTGGGGGAAATCTTTGTTGTGACTTAACTGTGTGCTACCAAACATGGCACATGATTTTCCAAAAAAATTACTCGACCCACATATATTCTATATGATATCCTAAATTTGCATCCATTCTGTCCCCTAGAACAAAAGCGTCCTTTTGCTAATGCCTCCTGTGCCACTAGACCTAGAAGACATAGTAAGAAGTAATAATGAGAATTTTCATATCCAAAAATAAAATAACAAGAACTAAAAAAGAATGAAGTTGTGAAGTTCACAACAGTAAATAACAATGGAAAACTCTAAATATTACCTGAGTTATTATTAGCTAATTTGGAATTTTACTAAAGAAAATTAAGCATGTTCAATTCAGTTGTATTTTATGAAAGTGAGGATAGTATATCATTAAAAATCATGTTCAGCTCAGTGCCTGTAGCACAGTGGTCATGGTGCCAGTTACTTGCACCGAGGCTGGTGGGTTCCAACTTAGCCTGGGGTCAGCTAAACAACAATGACAACTGCAACAACAATAACAACAACAATAACAAAATAGCCGGGTGTGTGGTGGGCACCTATAGTCCCAGCTACTTGGGAGGCTGAGGCAAGAGAATCGCTTAAGCCCAAGAGTTTGAGATTGCTGTGAGCCGTAACACCACGGCACCCTACCGAGGGTGACAAAGTAAGACTCTGTCTCAAAAAAAAAATGTTAATTTCCTCCCCTGAATGATTACTTAGGATGATAAATATCATTATTCTACTATAAGACAAATGAAATTAAAAAAAATTCCAGATAAAAAACAACATTGACAATAAAACACATCAATCCTCCTAGAATAGAAACATCTTGACCTGATACAGAGTATCTATCAGAAACTAAACCAAACAAATTTAGTATTGCCATATTAGAAGTTGTCCCACAAAAGTTAGAAACAAGACAAAAGTATTTTCTATTAGTGCTAAAATCTGCCTTTATGTCACAACTTCTAACTGATGAAAAAATAAAAGGTAAATTGTTGATAATTGAAAAAAAGAAAAAAAACCGTCACTATTCATAGTGATTATGATCGTTGGGCTAGAGAGTTCAAGAGAATCAACTGATAAACTCTTAAGTTTAATAAAAAAATTCAAAGTTTTCCAGACAATTTATAAAAATCATTTATTTGCCTACACTAATGATAACAGTTTAAAGCTATAATAAATTAAAATAATGTTAAGAGCTGTAAAAGAATAAAAATTCCAAGATTACCAAGACATAAAACTTATAAAAAATATATGTTTTTGAGACAGACTCTCACTCTGTTGCCTAAGGCTAGCGTGCCATGGTGTCAGCCTAGCTCACAGCAACCTAAAACTCCTGGGCTCAAGAGATCTTCTTGTTTCAGCCTCCCAAGTAGCTGGGATTACAGGCGCCTGCCACAAAGCCCAGTTAATCTTTCTATTTTTAGTAGAGACAGGGTCTTGCTCTTGCTTAGGCTGGTCTCCAGCTCTTATACTCAGACAATCCTCTCACATTGGCCTCCCAGAGTGCTAGAATTACAAGCATGAACCACTGTGGCTGGCCGTATATTTAAGAATGAGCTTTTACTGAGATCTGTAAAAGAAAACTAGAATAATTGAGTAACAAACATTAAAAGAGTGTTGCAGATTGTGAAAGGATATAGAAAACTAGAAACAATCTCTCCTATCCTAACAATAAGGCCATGCAATCTACAAAATTGTCATTTTTCTCTACACCATAAGAAGTTCAAGAATGAGACCCAGGTGAGATGTCAGGGCAGCTAGTAAGTCAGAAATTCAAGGAGTGAAAGGCAACTCCAGAGAATGTCAGGATGTTACTACTGTGTCATTTTAGAACAGAAGCAAAAGAAATCAACTATAAAAAGTAGGTAAGATGCTTTTAGCTAAAGTTTTAAAACATTTCCCAAAGGTCAGGTATAAATTTTCATGCATTAAGGCTTTTCTCTGCGAATTCCCCTGAGTGTTCATGTAAACAATGGTCATAGGGCAGAAAACTAAGGACAGTTTCCATTAGGGGGCAGGTTTGTAGAAAGGGAGTGGTTGCTCTGAGAAAAAAGTATAAAGCATGTCATTGTCCTCTCCTAGAGAGCAAAAGCCCTAATCCCCTGGAGAAACTTGCCAAACAAAGACAACCCCCGTACAGGTGAAATCTCTCTGTTGTTCAGGATTGGGAGGAAAACCTCAGTCTTTGAGGAAGGAGCAGGAAAATGCCCTGGGCCTACAAGAGAAATTTCCTACCATTAGGGGATGAACAGGATCACTTAAGGTCTCATCCTCAGATACAAGAGACATAAATCAGAAAAAAAAAGAAAGATAAAACAATTGTGGAAAGAGAAGATGAGAACATCTGGAGTTGCCAGGGATACGTGTTCACAGAGGATCGGCCACGTGAAGACACGGTGAGAAGGAGGTCATCTGCAAGCCAAGGAGAGAAATCTTAGAGGCAACCAACCTGCCCACACCTCGCTCTTGACTCCAGAGCTGTGAGAAAATAAATTTCTCTTGTGTAAGCCATTTAGTCAGGTGTAATTTGTTATGGCAGCCCTGCCAAACTAATACAATTTAAGACTCAAAATATGTCATAGACCTCAATCTAAAGCCTACACTATAAAACTTCTAAAAGGAAATGTAGGAAAAAATCTTTATGACCCTGGGTTAGGTGAAAATTTCTTAGATATGATACCAAAAGCATTATTCTAAAAGCACAAACTGATAAACTTCATCAAAATTCAGAACCTTTGGGGTCTTACATAGATACTGTTAAGGGCTTACAATAAACAACAGACTGAGAGAAAATATACTTACCTGATAGAGAACTTGTGTCCAGAATACAGAAATAACTTTCAAGGCACAATAATAGGACAGGCCAATGAGAAATAGATACATAATTTGAACAGATCCTTCACCCAAGAAGATAGGCAAATGGCAAAAAAAAAAAAAGTAAGAATATACTTAACATTGTTAGTCACAAGGGAAATGCAAATTAAGACCACAATGTTCTGTATCACTACACTCATTATTGTAGAATGGCTGAATCAAAACCAAAATAAGCAATCTCAAGTGTGAGGACATGGAGCTACGGGAACTCTCCTGTGTTGCTGGAGAGACTGTAAAAGAGTACAGTCCCTTTGAAAAAGAGTGTAGTGGTTTTTAAAGAAAAATAAGCATACATTTACCATGTGATATAGCATCCACCTTCTGGATATTTACTTAAAATAAATAAAAACTTAAGTTTTCACAAAAATTTATAATGAATATTTGAGCAGTTTTTATTTATAATCACTCAAGCTGAAAATGACCAAAATGTCTTTCAAATGGTAAAAGGTAAACCAAACTCTCATACATCTATATAATAGAACAATACTGGGCCATCAAAAGGAACAATGTACTAGTACGTTCAACTACATGAGATGAATCTCAAATACCTTATGCAAAAAAAAAAAAAAAAAGAAAAAAGAAAAAAGAAAAGGAAAAAAGAAAAATGCCTTATGCCAGGTGAAAGATGGCAGACTCAGAGGCTCCATAGTGTATGATTCCATTATGTGACTTTATGAAAGGAGGCAAAACTCTAGGAATAAAAGATCAGTTGTCAACAAAATCAGGGTACTGGGACAATGGTTGACTACAAAAAGACATGAGGCAATTTTGGGGGCTGAGAGACCATTCTGAATCTTGATTGTGGTGTGGCACCAGGACGGCACGCACTTGTAAAAATTTGTGTCCTAAAAAGTCCAAAGTTTAGTTCCTGTAAAGAACATCTCAATAAGCCTGCCTCTGAAAGATAGGATTTGAAAAAAAGACCAAGGCAATAATTAGATTAGCTTGGAGAAGGAAAATTTTCCTAAGCAAAAGGCCAGATTTGGATATATAACAATTAAAACTGATGTATAACAAAAAATGCATTAAATATAAGTTTAAAATATTTTACATACTGTAAAAATATCTAAAACATATTCAATGGACAACAAGTTGCTATCTAGAATAACTATAGTGTTTCTACAAAATTGTAAGAAAAACACCAATTATAAAGTTGAGAAAATGTCTACAAATATAAATTTCAGTTCACCAAAGTGTCATATAATAAAAACTAAATATAGCTTCCATACATTGTTAATCTGGAAAAACTAAGTTTAAAAATGAGATCTTTTCACACATTAGATTGGCACAGGTTGTTGTGGGTGCAGGGTAAGGAGGCCCTCTCCTATACTCTGAAGTGCATATAGGAGTGTAATATGGTGGAATAGATTGGGAAAGCAACTTTACAGCATCTGCCAAAAGTTTAGCATTAACTCAACAAATCCACAGCTAAAATTCTACTGTATAGAAGAATCTTATCTTTAGTAGTAATTAATTTTGAAAATGGCCGAAATAACTGTCAACAGAAAAAATGTTAAATAAATAATAACGTAAAACTATTCTATACAGCCAATTAAAAGGTAGGATAAAGTTACATGTATTAATATTTACATGGAAATCTCATCAAGTCCTATTGTTAAGGGAAGAATAAATTTTAGTATTTAAACTTTCATTCATGTTTAAAAAATCCTTTAAAAGGTGCATGTGTATGAGATGTGTGCCTTATCATATAAATAAAATGACGCTGGGCATTTTAAAGGCTATGGCTGCTTGTTGGGGTGGGGTGAATGAAGAGGAATGTTGAGACTTTATTGCATAAATTTCTCTATTGTTTGAATTGTTACATTGAAAACTACTTATAAATTACTTATATAATTTGATAAAAGGGAAGAGAAAAATGGGGGAAATGAGTTATAATGTGCTATGCTGCATGATGACTGTGTTTTGAAATGCTTTGTTTAAAAATTTATAATAAATGTTCAAATATTTTGATCTGGTACAGTTTGAGTTGTGATCACTACTGAAAGCACCACAACTTATTACTAGAAATGTGTGTTTCCAGTACATCAGTATTTACAACTTTGTGTAGGAAATAGTTTGGCTCTACAGGAGTTATTTTTGCTTCTTTCTCTTGGGACTTTTTACAAAATAATGCAGACATTCACACTGGGATATGTGATAAATCTAATATTATGTAGCTACTCCCTGATAATGTCTGTATTGCTATAGGGAAAATTCAAAGCCAGATTTGAGCATGTGGGTTTTCTTTTGCCATCAGCTTGAAGCCGAGATGGGAATAAGACATGCTCATATATAATAACTTTTTACAATGCAGACAGCCTGTCACAGAGGATTTGAAGCATTTTGCATGTCAGTATTTTGCTTCGCTAGTGTCAGTCCCTGAGCAGTTCAGGCTTCCATCTGATGGGAAGATTTCACTATTAATCTCAATCACCTCCTTATTCTGCCCAGAAATGTTCCACTGTCACTCAGTCACTATGTCTCCTTATTTTCCTGAAGGATAGTGTTATTAAACAACTTGCCTTAGGCCACAGAAGATATCAGTTTAAAGCCTAGATAGCAATACCAATTCCTAGTTCAGTACTTGTATCAACAAGTCTTACTATCTGAAAGGAACTTTTTCTTTCCCAGATCTGAGTTCAGATTTACTACTGAAAAAGTATGGATATGTCTTTCAACTCCAGAGAAAGTTCTTGCCTGCCCTGTTACAAGAGGACTATTGAGGATTATGAGATTCAAGGGGTTGAAGGAATCATTAAGGGGAGGTCAGAGAAACTGGGTACTGAACTCTGAATATTGAGTTCAAGGATACTAGTTATCAGGGCTGTTAACAAAAATTCTAGTTCTCTCCTTTGCTAGCCAAATGAAAGGGTGCCAATGAAGCCACTCACCTGTGGTTATATCATGTAACTGACCACTAAGCTCGAGAACTTGCCATTATGTACTTGTATTTGGAGCACTGTACAAACAAGTCAGTAAGGCTTCGTAAACTTGAGATTATCAGTGGCTCACGGTTGTGTTTGTGCTGACATATGAGAATGTCTTGTTGAATGGTGTTCATCATTGTTGCATGTTTTTGTATGCCATACGCTGACAGCTCTAACGGTCATTCCAGAGAAAGAGTTCCAAAATTGCCTTGAAGGTACACTAGGCACTGGCATTAATGCATAGCCTCCCACGGGGAGTACTTTGAATGAGACCATAAGGCTATTTGACAATGAAGTCTGTAGCAGTTTTTCTAGGATGAGTTCATGAAATTCATTGCAGACCTCATATGTTGCTAGATGACTTTAGCCTTTCACATGTGAAGATAGTGATATGTTTCACTTCCAGGGGGCAGCTTCAGGAGCCTGTATATGCTTTGCTCTAACTCCCCCTAATCTCCCCCACATTAGAATCAGGCCCGGTTCCAGGGTGGCTGCCCCCATCAGCCCAAGTTCCACAGTCAGAACATGAGGCAGAACCACATATGTGATGACAAGTGACATGCCTGAAGAAAATTCCCCACACTCCTATGATGTTGTAAGCTATTGAATTTTTGGAATTGTTTATAACCATATCATGTACTAGCCATTGAAACTAATAACATTTTCCTAATAACAAAATTTTTCTCTAGTCCAAGTGCTCAAAGTTTCATAATGCATATTCTAAGGTAAAGATTATATCACTTCCCATAAACATTTTTACTTTATATGTTGGCATAATATAATGTTGTTGTTTTTTAAAAATATGTATGCTTAGATTCTTTGTTTAAGGTAACATGTAGCATTTCAGTTTCCTGGTTATATTTAAGTGCTATCACTAGGGATTTTCATATTAAGAAATCAATTAGTTATTTTATTGGCATATATTTCTTTTAAAGGTTAAATGCATGACCTTTCATTTCTTATGTACTCCTGGGAAAGCTAACTAAGAATCACTGTGGGCTTCATCATTGTTATTCCTTAACTGGGAGTTCTAATTATTCGATAATATCACATTTTGTTATTACTAATGGTATTAATAACAACTTTCATTCATTGAAAGTCTATGCTCCACATTTAATCTTTGATTCTTTATATATGTTATTATGTTCATTCCTCATGATAACTGTATAAAGGTAGATGTCAAACCAAGGCTCAGGGAGCTTAAGGAAATGCAGTGTCCAGGATGTTATGAAGAGACACTTAGCTAAAAAACCAAGAGGGTGCATTTAGGTAAGAGAAAGACTATTTTCCTGTAATCCAACTGAGAGAAGGTGTTTTAGGAAGTGCTCAACTGTGCAAATTGTGGCTTATAGTTGCAGAAATATGAGAATTAAAAATTGACCAAATGGCAATGTAGGAGCCATTATGATCTTGGCGAGGGGAGGACAAATCTACCAGAGGTAGATTAAGAGGGAATGGGAGGGATTTGAACTGGAGTTAGCAAATACAGAAGTTTTGCTATAACCAAAACCAGAAAAAGAGGACAGTAGCTGGAGAGAGAAGTGATACAGGGAGTGCTGTTTATTTACGTATTTTTAATTTAACACAGGAGAAATAATAGCATGTGAATTCTTAGGAGTGATCCAGGAGAGAAGGGAAGAAAATTTGTTAATGTAGGTGTCAGGAAGAGAGAACTGATAGAGTAGTGTCCTTTGAGCAGGTGGGAGGAGATAGCTTCTAGTGCACAACCAGAGAGCTTGAAGCTTGAAGAGTTCATCCACTTAACTGTTGGGAAAGTTGAGTATTGGCTCATACTCTTGGGAACTAAATAAGTCTTTGAATGGCCTACTCTTGGCCAAGAGAACCTCAGAAATACCTTCAAATTGAGTTGCCAATCGTAAGGAGAAGGGAGGTTAAACAAGCCTTGTCATGCCTCTTACATTTTGGAGTTATTCTTTGTTACAATAAGATGCTATATCAGCAGTTCTCAACCTGTGGGTCACGAACCCTTTGGGGGTTTTATGACCCTTTCACAGGGGTTGCCTAAATACATTCTGCATATTAGATATTTGCATTATGATTCATAACAGTAGCAAACTTATAGTTATGAAGTAGCAATGAAAATAATTTTATGGTTTGGGGTCACCACAGTATGAGGAAATGTATTAAAGGGCCACGGCATTAGGAAGGTTGAGAACCACTGTACTAAATCATTACCATGGCTAAGGCCATGTAAAGCAAAGCTTAAGCCACACCTGCAGGCCATCCATTTACTTAGTAGATCACTTGAGTTGAGTTTTGGTACATGTCCACTGACCCATCTCTGATTAGCAAACTTCTTTATCTTAAGTTAGAACATTCCAAGGCTTTAGACAAAGCATCCTTTCTTTAATCAATTACAAATAAATGAATCTTTAAACTCTCCTATAACCTGTAAATCCCCTATTCAAGAAGTCCCTCCTTTTGGAGCCAAACCAGTGTAAGCCTTCTACATGTTGACACATGATCTTACATGAAATACCTGCCTACATGAATGTATAAAACCAAACTAACCCAGATATCACGGGCACATTTTCTCAGAACCTCTTGAAAACATGTGTTCTAGGTTGTCAGTCACACATTCTTGGCTCAGAATAAACCTCTTTCAGTTATTTTACAGAGTTTAAGTTTTTTTCTTTCTATAGGTATGAAAAAAGGTGAAGAAGACCTGAGTACTTTCATTTTATCCCCTCAGTGTATAAAGCAAGGTCCATTTGAGAAAGAAAATGGGAAGGAAGGTATGAGAGGTGTGAGAGGAGAAGGTACAAGGCCATCACCTCTGAGAGAGAGAATGAGCAGACGTGGGCAGGAGGCAGCGCTGTGAGGAGCGGCGGGTGGTGCCTTCTGGAAGGGTGGGAGAAAGAGAGACAGGGTTTTAGGGGACAGAGGGAGAGAACTGGCCCGGAGCTAGCAACAAGGGCCAAGGAGAATATCTACCCTTTCTCTAAACATTGAGATTCAGGGACTAGGGAGGACGATGGCCTTCACCTGTGATAACTTCAGGGGATGTAATGTTTTCTTAGGGGATCCAAGGTTCAGTTAGAAATAGAAGATAAGGAACACACTGAGACGTGAGGTCTGGGATAGATGCAGGGATTTTTCTAACGTCCTATTGTAAATAGTAGAGGTCAGAGTATAAGGATTTCAGGTCCTGAGCAGGATGAGAGATGAAAACAGAATGCAGGACTGCTTGAAATTAGAGTCTAACCTACCTGGAAATAAGAGAATACTGATATTGACCTTGGTAGGTATACTAAGTGGTAAAGAGGCCTGGGGGAGCGGCAGTGTAGTTGGGAACATTGTCCAGCTTCCTCCTGACCCCTAGCAGAGGAGGGTGGGCAGTCTCAGAATGTGTGTTCTTAGTGTGGGGGACTCACTTAGGACTACCACTGGGGTAGGGACCTTGCAAGTGGTCACACTTGATAGGGATACTCAAATGAGTATGATTGTGTGTGAAGGAATATTCAACTTCACTTGACTTTATAGTTCAGAGAAATTAAGACACAACAATGAATTCCCTCTTTATCCTTATTAGATTTACAGAAATTAGAAGTTGGATAATATGAGATATTTAATAAAATGGGAAGAAGTGGGACATTTCTGCCCCTATGGTAACACGGTAAACTGTTGCAGCCATTCTGAAGAGCAATCTGGCAGTAATTAGAAAAATTAATATGCTTGTACCCTACCCCAGATATTTTAGGGCATATCTGTCGGGGTAGAACTTGAGCTGGTCCATGAGCGGACATAAAAGAAGATGTTCACTAGAGCAAAAGTTGGAGACAAGCTAGACACCTCTCAGGATGAGAATGGATTAAAAAATGTGGTAAAACTTGGTGTGTCTGTATCCGAAGAAATGTGCAAGATACAGACATAGCACGCCAATATGGTTTCAAGGTGAAGTGTTAAATATAAAAAAAAACCTGAACCGAGGTTAAGATTACAATTGGGCATTTGTAATTCAAGTGTCACATCTAAGACCACTAGATATTTCAGGAGGGAAAGAATGGGCTTTGAAGGTGGGCATAAAGAGCAAATGTACACATGAAAATGAAGCAGGAGAGAGGTTTGTAAAAATGGTGCCCAGGAAAGAAGGACTCTGATGAACTCAACTCTCTGTACCCTTGAAGTTTTCAAAAGAAAAAAATTAATCTCTTTATGATTCACTTTTTGTTTATTAAACTGATTTCAGATATGGCATTTTGTTAGCCAATAACTTAACTCAATCGATATAAATAAAGGGAAAGAACACAAGCTGGTTGAACCTAAGCATTTTTTACTACCTCCCTAGTTCCCCCTAAGTTATTTGTGTATTAAGTGTTTATATCTGCATCATAAACGCATAAGCAATTACTTTCTATGGTGAGCAATTCAAGAATGAGGGCAACATTCATCATCAGTGCCTCTCCAGCGCTACCAAAGACAGATCCTTAATTAGTGTTTGCATATCAAAATAAATTTTAAGTATTGAGGAAATAATAGTCCAAGGAATACTTTCAAAACAGCAGAGAATTAAATCCCTTATGTGCCAGTACATGGGCTGGCAAGGTATCATGAGCCGAACTTGAAGTTGTATGATTATCGGCTTCTTGTGCAGAAGGAGTGGGCCCCATGGAGCTCCTATCTTTAGGTGACATCGCAGTCATATACCTACAATGAGAACTATTTCAAAACTATTTCAAAACAGAATAAATTATTATTCTGTTTAATAATTTAGAATGCAATCTATCATGATGAATGAAATGTTCATCTACTTGCCTGATCTGAAAGCTGTTTTTGTAAGGACTGTAAGACACCAAACATTTTTAGATAACATTTCGTAGGGCATCAGGGTATGTTGACATAATAATTTCTTGATTTCTTTTTTTTTATTATTTATTTATGTATTTATTTATTGGCTGAGGCTGGGTTTGAACCCACTACTCCTTTAAGCCACAGGCACTGCCCTTGATTTCTTTTTATAAGTAGGACTCTGCAGTGTCTACTTTGCCACCCAAGAACAACAAAAAACAAGGACATTGCATTTTATTCTACTGTGTAAATCTTATATTGGCTTTGTCCAAAAGTAATAAACCCTTGCTGGGTACCCAATGTCTATCCCACCTGCAGAGAATGCCACGGATCTGGGAACTGTTTGCGGAAGGACTGAGAACCCAAGATAGACCAGATATAGACCAGACTGGAGAACACTAAAGGCCAGAGAAACTGAAATCATTCCCCTTTTTGAGAGAGACTGCCAATTTAAGCAGACAGTAGATAAGTTAGGGGGGAAAAAAAAGGGCGGCACCTGTGACTCATCGAGTAGGGTGCTGGCCCCATATACAGAAGGTGGCTGGTTCAAACTTGGCCTCGCCAAACCACAAAACCAAAAAATAGTCGGGAAATGTGGCAGACGCCTGTAGTCCCAGCTACTTAGGAGGCTGAGGCAAGAGAATCGCCTAAGCCCAGGAGTTGGAGGTTGCTGTGAGCTGTGTGACACCACGGCACTCTACCAAAGGTGATAAAGTGAGACTCTGTCTCTACAAAAAAAAAAAAAAGAAAAAATTGCCCATTCCTAGAAAAGCAGAGATTTGTCCAGCTGGTCTCTAAGCCCAAAAAGGATGTGTAGCAAGCCATTTCATGGGTAAAAATATTACAAGACACTACAAATTAAGATTAATTTAAGCTACTCATGGATTACTATATTCTACAGTTCAAATACATTACATTTAATATGCTACCCTCTTATTATTTAATTTTGTTCCAATTGTAAACAGTGCTGTAATAATTATTTTAAACATACATTTTTCTTTAGATCTCTTCTAACTTCTTTTGAGTAAATTTCTTGGAAAGGAATTATTGAGTTCAACAGTTAGAAATGTTGAAAGTTCTATGTATATCTTGCCAAATTATTTTCAAGAAAAATTCTAATTTATCTTTTAGTAGTTGTTGATAAGACAATTGTTCTCACCAATAATTTATGCAATTTATATATTTTAAAAAATATTTGTTATTTTGGCAAAATGTTGACAAATTATTTGGATTTTCATTTGAAATATGTACAATGGACTGATTTTTATATACTTTTGGGGATACATGTATCTTTGAATCCTTTGTCTCATTTATATCTTTTGTTTTCTCTTTTTTTTCTTTCTTCTTTTTTTTTTTTCCTTTGCAGTTTTTGGCCAGGGCTGGGTTTGAACCCACCGCCTCCGACATATAGAGCTGGCACCCTACTCCTTTGAGCCACAGGTGCCACCCTCTTTTGCTTTCTTCTTAATATTATTTGGGCATTTTTTAGACTTACATTTGTACTTTTATTAATCTATTTGTTCCTAATAAAATGCCTGCCAATATATCATATTTGTCAAATAGTGTATTATTTTTCTTTTATTTATGATATTTCTGTAAACTGATTTATTCTATCTTTTACATGTGTCTATAGCAATTCAAAAAATGATCAATATTAAAACTTTGTTGTATAGTCTTCTATATTTTCTCTATGTTGGTAAATACATATGTACAAATATGTAGAGGTTGCATTGATTTTTTAAAAACGTAATCACATTATAATGAAACTAACTCATGCTCTTTAAAAAAGTATAACATAAAAATACTATACTAAGAAATAACTATCGTTGAAATTTTCTGTATTTTATTTCCATTATTCCGTTCATGTTCTAGAAATGTCTAATAGCAAAATAATAAGATAAATGATAGTACATCTTTAAAAAGGAGTACTATGAAGTTTTAAGTCACACAGATAGGTCCTTTTTAATTATTTGCAACATTATTTTAATGTTTATTTTATGTATACTTATATTTTTGACCAATCCCCCACTGTACTAATTTTATTGGTTCTAGAATAATGTTAAAAAGAAAAGATGATAGGACCATTGACATCTGTTCCACTTTTAATGAGAAGACCTCTGGGGTCCATTATTTATTGTATTGACTGGTGGTTTGCGATGGCCTTTATCATGCTTCACGATTACATCCTATTTCTAGTTTGCTGAGTTCTTAACATTTAGATTGTCAAAATAAACTGCTTATTTACAGATTTGAAAACTATTATTTCTATGTCTGCTGAACTGAGCAATTGCTTTGTTTTTTTAAAATGATCTATTGTCTCTAATTGATTTTCTAATTTTTAAACTACTTGTCTTTGAAACTCTTATCATTATCAAATTCTTCTGCTATAGCACATCATCTAAAGAATATAGAATCCCATTAGATTCCATTAAAAGTTAAAAATTTGTCTGTTGAAATAAAATAGTACAGATAACAGAATTCATGTGTGCTGTGAACCAGAGAGACCCTGCTGTGCTTTGTTGGGACACCTCTCCCTTCACAGCAGCCAGAAAGTGCTTCCAGGCAAGAGTGTAGAGTGATTGCGAGTCTCACTTCATTTGTTTTTCTTCTAATAACATGTTTTCTAATATGTGCATTATTTGGGTTTTTTCCTAAATGTTTAGATATTATTATTATTATTATTATCATTTTTGCTGGGAAAGCAAGCTGAGTCAAATTATGACCTTACGGCTGGAAGTGGAAATCAAGTAGACATAATCTGAAAGCAAAATGCAGACAAGTTATATCTCAATACTATAGTAGGTATAATATGAAAGCAAAATGCAGATGAGTTATATCTCAATACTATGTCTTTTATTCTTTTTTAATGGATATTGATCTGGACAATTGTTAAGAGTGTTGGGCACACATTTTATTAGTAGTATATAACACACATGAAGAAAAACTTCTCATTCTAAATTGGTCATTTTAATGTTTTTGTCAGAAAGGATCTTAGGCGTAGACTATCAGCTAGATAGTACATAAAGGAAAAAGTCAGTGTCAATTAAATAAAAATTGAAATAATCTATTGGAACTCACCAATATTAAATAATCAAAATTAGTCTAAATCATAGACTGGTTTGGATAGTTATGTAAGAATATATTTTTCACCAATGTACTCAGCCCTAATATGAAGCTAATTTATAGCTTTCATATGAAGGCTAAAACCCAATTATAGCACAAGAATATGGGGAAAAGGGCAAGGGAGAGGAGGGGAGGGGGGAGGATGGGTGGAGGGAGGGCAATTGGTGGGATCACACTTACGGTGCATCTTAGAAGGGTACTGGTGAAACTTACTAAATGTAGAATATCAATGTCTTCATACAGTGTTAAGAAAATGCCATGAAGGCTATGTTTAACAGTTCAATGAAAATATTTCAGATTGTATATGAAGTGAGAACATTGCGCCCTGTGATTGCAATAATGTACACAATTATGATTTAATAAAATTTAAAAAAAAGAATATATTTTTCAGCTTGCATATGCTTCTAGAGTCATTGGATTGGTGTTATTATTTATTCAATCTTTTTCACTTTAAAATTGGAAAACTTATTGATTTTTTTCATGAAATAGTAAACAAAATTAAAGAAATATATAGGTTAAAACAGTTGAAATGATACTAAAATTTTAACGACAATTATACAGTTATGGCCAAATGAAAAATGACTAGTTTCCAATAATTAGTCCATTTCAAAAAATTTGCTTAATAATTCAGCTGAAATTAAATAGAAGCAGACTAACTAGGATCTGGGCACTTTGTAAAATGAAATAATTCCATTTAAACCTTCTCAAAAAAACCTTGATTTTTAAACAATAAAAGTTGGTTCTACCATGTCCAATTAACAGTTCGGGAAATATCACCTATTTAGCCTCCTCAGAAAAAGGAGAATTGTTATCTTAACACATCGGTCAGTCCTGGCTTTCTTCTTGAGCTTACTGAGGTCACATTTTCTCAGATTATTATAAATGTTAAAAGGTAAAATTTTCAATATTTAATCTTTAAGCGACATTATATGAATATTCTTCCATGGATGAAAATGACAAATTACAAAACAAAGCAAGAAACAAAAATTATTTATGCTTAAAAGAAATTACTGTAAGAAGACAGACATGACGGAGTCTTTACCGAGAATTTGTGCAAGGTCAATTCTAAGGAACAGTTTTCTTAAGCTGAAATATCTACCGTTGTAAGACTACTTGTCTGTGATAAGAACAAATGTGGTTGTTGACAAAAATGAAAGGTCTTGACGAATGACTATAGCGAGGAGGTTCTGTGTAACTGACAACTTAGAATATTTATACTGCAGTTACTTGTGTGAGTTTAATCACGGACTGACAATAATTTAGCCTCTGCCAGCATAACCTAAGGAATCTGATATTTGAGAGACTCAAATAGATGTGTTTAGCTCACTATTTAAAATGATGGTTCATCTTAATTCAGCTCCTGAAAATGTCAGCCGTTACACCAACTTGACTTACTCTCCCCCACCAAAGGAGTTCCTTAAATTTTGCTGCAACCTCATACTTGCTGTTTTTACAAAGCGTGGTCTGAATGGAAGGTTTTTGTTTTCGAAATCCTGCAATTGGAGTGATGTGTTACCTGATGTGCCTTCTACAAGATTTCATGTTGTAAATTCCTGCCTGAATTTAGTTCCAGGAAGTGACACAGACCACAGAGACAGATCTGTGTACTTCAGTCGGTCAGATAATAAAAGAATGCAGTTCAACATGTTTTCTGTTGTGTTTTAACTGGCAGAAAATGTGGAGCTCAACTCAGTGCCCAACCAAAACTGCCACTTCAAGCAACCGATAATATCTACTTGCCTTTTGGTCCATTTCTATGGTTAAAAACTACGTTGTATTCCTCTTTACTCCTTTTTATATTATGTTTTCCTTGCAAGACTGTTTACATGTTTTTGGATGAATAGGATGTTAATCCTAAATTAAAAAGTAAATATAAAGAGAGTTTTCTAAAGTGGGTGGTCTAAATGGATCACAGGCTAAGAAGAGAAAATGATGAGACAGGGAAAGTGTTTTAGGAATAATGGCACATTTCGGACTGTTGTGAGGCTATTAACACCTGCGCAGGGACTTTGGGGTTTGGCCACTTTACCAGACCAGTGGTTCAAAGAAAAGGTAACCCGATTTCAGAAGCTTGAGAATTTAGATGTTAAGAAATAAAGCCAGAGGAATAGATTATCCATTTAGTTAATTTAAAACTTGAAATGCACAGGTCACTGTTAAAGAAAAACAATCAGTCAAAGATGCTTGTTAAGGTAGGGTAAGGAAGACTTGTGATGGGGAACAGGGATGGGGCTTAACTCTGAACACAGCATGGGCAAGTGGGAATTTGTATCCAAGGAGCAGTGAGGGGGACAGAGGGTGGAAAATTACCAAGAGGAAACCTCAAGGGTAAGAGGGATTCTGGCTAACCTGACCTGACAGATTCTTGCTGAAGATGGGGCAGGGAGATCAGATATCTCCTGGGGGATGGTGGAAAAAGAACCTAATCAAACACGAAGGATGATCAGATACTGAGGGTGGAGGGTACTGGCTGAACTGACTTAACAGGATATTTTTTGCTAAAACTGGATTTTACACAGACGTGCACAGATAGGCCTGGGGGAAGTTTCAGAAACCTGACTAAAGTTTTGCCAAGCAAAGAATCTTTGCAGGAATAAGAGATGTGAGATGCTGTAGCTAGCTCATTTGGCAGCCAGAGCTCTGATTTAGAGCAAAGGGGAAACCTGTAACTTTGTATATTATTTCAATTTCTCATCCAGTGCTAAATGTGCCGTGTGCTGTGACCCAGAACACCTTGTTTTCTTTGATCTTAATTTTTTAAAAAAGTTTTCATTTTCAGATGATTCAAAGATACAACCTTTTTTTAAAAAAAATTATATTTTATAATGCTTTTGTATAATTAAGTAGTTTTCCAGAGAAGAGGTACCTTGTTAGGTGTTTTCTCATGTATGTAAATAATATACAGATCGATCTTTAACTTTTGTGTCAAGCTCAGAGAATAGCAGCAGAAAAATCATAAAAAGGTTTGTCACAGTGAAAGTCCCCCAAAGGCAGACACTGTGTATATCAGGTTTGCCCTGGCCATGAACGCCTGACTCAGTAGACATGTGTTGAATGAGTCAATGGGTGAATACATGGATGAGGAATGTCAATATCGTGTGTCCCAGAGAACAACTGGCACCTCTAGTAGCAGCGTCCAAGGACCTGTTGAGGTAGGCAACATTATTTCTTTTTCTTTTTATTGATAAAATTAAAAATAATATATATTTACCATGTACGAGATATTTTGATGTATGAACACGATACATTGTGAAATGATTAAATCAGGCTAGTTAATGGATCCATCACTTTGAATACTTAGTTTTTGTGGTGGGAACATGCGAAGACGTCCTCTCTTAGCAATTTCCAAGTAGGTAGTACAATCTTAACTGTAGTCACCATACTATAGTACAGAGCACTAGACCTCACGCATTCTGTCTGACAAATCAACATTGCCCCATCCTTCTCTGACTTCAGTCCCCGGGAACCACCAGGGGACTGTTGTATGTCTCTGACATTCTATTCTATGTCTCTGAGTTATACTTCTTTGCATTCCACATATAAGTCAGATAATGAAGTATTTGTCTTCTGCTCCTGGCTTATTTCAATCAGCATAACGTCTTCCAGGTTTATCCACGTTGTCCCCCTGGATTTGCTGCAGGACAGAGCATGGTGAGCCTGTCTGGGCGTTTCTGCTGGGCATATGGCTTGCAGGTGCTTCACAGGCAGACTGTTCCCCACTGCAGCCGCAGGGGCTAAAACTAAAACGGGGGCCTTCAAGATGTGCTGTAGGATAGAGGGGTGAGACTGTCTCTGGTTCATAGGGGTGCTTGTCTCTCAGCAGAGAGGTTTGGTCCCTGGCTGCAGTGAGAGGGGCTGATGATAAGACCTGGCCCCATGAGGTCTGTTGTGGGCTGGACACTGGTGAGTCCATCTCATCGACTCAGATAGATACACATCCTCCAGAAACTTCCTGCACAGGCAAGATAAGTAAGTCTCCAACTATTGTGGGAGGGGCTGGGGCTGAGACTTTGTCCCCTGGGGATGTAGTGTGGGAAGGAAACTGGTGAGTCATCATGGGGGCTCAGACTCTCTGGCTTTGAGATATAGGTGAGCCTCTCTTTAATCTTTGTGCAAAAATTTCTAAGCTGGGATCTCAGTTGAAGGTACCTAGAATCAAACCACAAGGAAACTTTCAGTTTCTTTGAAAAGACCAGTGCTGGTGGGCAGACAAGTTTCTTTGCCAAGGCACTAGTGTGTGCAATTCTTCCTAGACCCCTTAACAGATGGCTTTGTTTGCAAATGCAAGGACAAATGGGGATGAGCCTCCAATTCCTTTGGGGAATGGGATTTTTTTTTTTTTTTTTAAGAGACAGAGTCTCAATTTATCACCCTCAGTAGAGTGCTGTGGCATCACAGCTCGCAGCAACCTCCAACTCCTGGGCTTAGGCAATTCTCTTGCCTCAGCTTCCTGAGGAGCTGGGACTACAGGTGCCCACCACAAAGCCTGGCTATGTTTTGTTGCAGTTTGACCGGGGCCAGGTTCGAACCTACCACCCTCGGTATATGGGGCTGGTACCCTACCCACTGAACCACAGGCACTGCCAGGGAGTGGGATTGTTTCCAGGTTTAAACCTTGCAATGTGGTTGGTGGAGGTCCTACCTGGTGCTAGTTGGCACTCTCACAACCATCTCTCTATGTGTGGGCTCCACTGGAGTTTCATAGCCTCCTGGGTGAATCCCAAAGCTTTGACAGAGGGACTTCTGCCTGTGGATGGGGGCAGACTTCTTGCTGGTGGGTGGAGTATGTGTAACTTTCCTCTTCTTTGCTATCTTTCTGATGTCATGCTAGCCTTTTCCTGTTCGTTTGTTTGTTTATTTAATGCTTAATATTGTTCCTGCTCCCTAAGGTCTTTTTGTGATTTATACTCATTGGGGATTATTCTTTCTATTTTTATCAAAAACATCATTGGAATTTTTACAGAGATGCATTGATTCCATAAATTGATTTGGGGAGTATGCACATTTTAACAATATTAATTCTTCCAATCCCTGGACATAGGATATTTTTCTATTTACTCTTGTCATCTTTAATTTCTGTCATCATTGTTTATTAGTTTTCCATGTGCAAATATTTCCCTTCCTTGATTAATTTTAAAGGTATTTTATAGATTTATTTGAAGCTGTTGTAAATGAGATTGTTTTCTTTCTTTTCTAGATAGGCGTCGTTAGTAACTAGAAATGCTACTGCTATTTGTATATTATATTGAATTTGTATGTTGTAACTTTATTGAATTAATTCATTAGTTCTAACAATCTTTTTGGCTGGATCTTTAGGATTTTCTGTATAAAACGAGGCCATCTACAAACTGAGGCGATTTTATTGCTTTCTTTCCAATGGGGGTGCTCTTTATGTCTTTTTCTTGTGTAATTGCTGTAGCTAAGGCTTCTAGTGTTATTCAGATTGCAGTGGTGAGAGGGGCGTCCTTGTGGTTTCCTTAAGTATATTGATGACACAACAATAGCACGATCACTTTCATAATCAGGTTCCTGTTTGGGGTTGGTGAACTAAGGAATTCTTGCGCCTGCCCCTTGATAAAGGATTTCATTAGAGGCAGGACACAGTTGGGGATGCATGTTCTATATGTCTTACCTAGTGGGCTGCGGGGCTCCCCAGAGTGGCTGACATTGAGATAATTCAGTACCTATTCTGATTTACAGAAGGAGTTGACTTCTCAGTATATGCAACTGGTCTACCGCACATCAGGAAACCAGGGCTCTAGCCTCAGACCTGCTCTCCGTTAGCTGAGAGAACTTTGTCCAGTCACTCCAGCTTTCTGAGCTTCAGCGTGGTAGTCCACTAAGAAGGCTGCTTTACTAATTCCTTTCTCGCTGCAGTTTCATGACCGGCCCTGAGGGGACAGGTGTGCAGTGTTTCAGATACTTACCTATGCAGGGTCCAGTCCTTCCTTGCTGAAATGAGAAACCATCTATAATAATTCCTCAGTATCCACACGGGGATTGGTTCCAGGACCCCTGTGGAGACCAGACTTCACCGATGCTCACGTCTCTTACATAATGGCATGATAATTGGCACATAAACTATAGACATAATGGCATGATATTGGCACATAAACTATAGACATCCTATTGTATACTTTAAATCATGTCTAGATTATTTGAAATAACAAATACAATATAAATGCTATATGAGTAGTTGTTATATTGTGTTGTTTTCCATTTCTATTATTTTCATTTTTGTGATAACCATTTTTAATCCTCAGTTGGTTGAATTCGTGGACGCAGAACCTCCCAGATACAAAACTGCATTATTAGTTATTCTTCCTTATTCTAGGGCACATGTTCTCAGAAAATTTGTTGTGGCTTTAGGTATAAGACGTGGCAGCACTGAGATTTCCAGTCAGAGCCAGGTAGTTTTAAGGAGTTCATAGCTTAGTTTGCTGAGACAACTGACACGCCTAATAGAATTGCCACTTATTTATATTTGTTTATGAGATCACTGTGTCTGCCAGCTGGGTTGAAAATGAAGAAAGCAAGATTGCGTTTCACCACCTCTGCTGAACAGGAAGTGCTTTTGTTGCTTTTAAAGTTTTCTATGTTCTGGCTTATGTGGGTGAGAATGGCATTTTGAGCACAACCAGCAATGTGTTTGGGTTTCAAAAAACAACGTGAAACAAAACAAAATGACTTCCTTTTGTTTTTAATGGTTTCTGATAGATAAAGCATCAGATGTTTTGGAAAGAATTAGGAAAATGTTCTTTTCCAGGTCTCTAATAACCTTTTTTGGAGATAATCCTGAGAATGAAAGAATGGATTTAAACTAAAGAAATGAATTCCCACACCAACTTTGTTTTTATTTCCTGTCTCCCATATCTAATCACCTCTGCTTGCCTCTATTCTTCATCCTTTTCCAGTTTCTCCTCTCAACTGAGTATCTAAAGAGATAAAATTGTCCTGGGAAGAGGGAGTGAAGAATGCAAAACTGGAGTCAGGATGGCCAGCTAAGAGGTGACTATGGCTGTAACAACACAGGTAAGAGCTTATTAGAAACTCAGTAAGACAGGAATGGTAGGGGTGAGGAGAGAGCAGTATTGAGAGAAATATCAACTTAGCAGACAGTCTTCTAAGCTGAGCGACAGAAATTCAGCAAGATTTTCATCTTCTGGTTTAGAGGATTGGTGGCGGGTATTTACAGAGGACAGCAGGTTTGAGGAAAGGTGGTGAAGTCTGTTAGGAAGAAATGATTTGAGCTGTCTGAGAACTCTTTAGGTCATAATGTCTAAAAGACAGTTTCCTGCTTACTGGAGATTTTTAAGACTGTGAGCTCGATGTTGTTATTTCTAGTTTAAAGGCAGTTGAGTGAGCCAAACAGGTTAATTCATTTAGCAAAGTAGGTTTGCAATAGGCGGCAGGGTGAGTGTTCTTGCCTTATGCAGCTGGAGCGAGTGTTTAAAACAAACCATGAAAATCTAAGCATTCAAAGCCTGTTCTCTGAAAAAATCTGTATTAGAGTTTCTTCCTGTCATCAAAGAAAAGCATGGTTGAAAAAAATGAAAGTCTGGAAGGATTTCCCTGCCAATACATCGCAGCCTTTCACCTGCCTTTCACCTATTCCCTTTCAAAATGTGGATTCAGCGCCATAGAGTGAACACAAAAACAACAAACAACAGCTTTGGATGGGAGCTGGACACTGCGCAGACCTCAGCAGCTCTGTGTGCTGATTCCACTTCCTATCAAATAAACCCCGCTTGTTTGATGCTGTGGTTCCTGTAGTTACTGCTCAGATAGAGAGCCAGACAAAGCAACTGAACTCTTGTCTATTCTAGCACTGTTGGTGGCCAGATGGCTGTTCTCTGTTTTCCTTTTATTTTCCAGACTCCTCGACCACAAGTCTTTTTTTTTTTTTTTTTTGAGACAGAGTCTTACTCTGTTGCCCAGGCTAGTATGCCATAGCATCACCATAACTCACAGCAGCCTCAAATTCTTGGGCTCAAGCCATCCTCCTGCCTTGGCCTCCCAAGTAGCTGGGACTACAGACATGCACACCACATCCTGCCCCTAATTTTTTTATTCTTCTTTTCCCCAACACCAAATATGCCCCAGCCCCAACACTGACTGCTTAGTTTGCCCAGCTTCACGCTTTGCTCTAAGTCACCCTAGAGAAAGAGGAAAGTCATACGCCAAATAATCCCTGAGCTTGACCAAGAAGCCACAAACTGAGAAGAGTCCTGGAAAGATTCCTTATTCCTACACAGAGAAAAATCCTAAAACCTCTTGTGGCTGCATGTGGACTTTTTATCAGGATTGCCCCATGGTTATAAAAGATCACTACCAAACACATAGAGATGGTTAGAGCAACTTCTAAAAAGCATTTTCCCTAATATTTCCCTTCTCAATTCTTAGTTCCTTGCTCAAAATTTTAGGTGTGCCATTGGAATCATCTCGACAACTATTTTTTTCAGTTCAAGCCATTTCATTCTATTCCTTATACTTTAATGCTTTGAAGCTGCCATGAAAATTTTATAGCCTAATCTTTTAAAGTACTACAAAAGTGAAAGAGAGGCAGTATATCTTATAATATCAGAATGCAACAGTATGACTTTATATTTCCAAATTGGCTTGAATCTGAACATCTTGTGGGGCTTTATGGAGTACACAGTGAATGTAGCAATGATTTGAGATTGAGATTTGGGGTGCTCATGTTCGCATTTCTAGTTAGTATCTTACCAAGAGCTTCAGTAATTGAACTGGGCGGTGCACTAAATGCATGAAATAAGTTACAAATACCCATTTCGAGTTGGATGTGTTTGAAGTGCAGTCATTCCTTAGTACACCCAAGGGATTGCTTCTGGGAGAGCCACATACACCAAAATCTGTGCATACTCCACTCTCACAGTCAGCCCTGTAGAACCTGCGTCTGCTCGGGTTCCACACTTTTGATTACTCCATTTTTGGTAAATCCTTTTGGTTGAAAAATTCACATGTAACTGATCTGTGTAGTTCAAACTTGTGTTGGTCAAGGTTCAGCTGTACATCTTCTCACCAAAATAGCTAAAGAGCAAGCTGCTGGTTAAGGTAAAAAAAGATACGCTTCAGGGTGGCCCCTTGGCTCATCGAGTAGGGCGCTGGCCCCATATTCCAAGGGTGACATGTTCTAACCCGGCCCCCGCCGAACTGCAACAAAAAAATAGCCGGGCATTGTGGTGGGTGCCTGTAGTCCCAGCTACTCAGGAGGCTAAAACAAGAGAATTGCCTAAGCCCAGGAGTTGGAGGTTGCTGTGAGTTGTGTGATGCCACGGCACTCTGCCGCGGGTGATAAAGTGAGACTCTGTTTCTAAAAAAAAACAAACAAAAAAAGACACACCTTATACTACTAAAAGGCAAAATGCAAGATTTATCAGGTGGGTGATGAATAGGGCAAAAAGTGCAAAAAATTCACTCCAAAGCCCCTTTAAGAGTATCTTTTCATTCAGGACAAATTGCCAGTGTTTTGTTTATTTATTGGCTTTTAAGTTTATTTCCTCTCTGGAATATTTCTCATAATGCTAGTCTTTTGAAGTAATCCAAGCTGTGTCAAAGCTTTAACAGTGTCATGCCACGTTATCCTGTTTGCATGTGATTACTGGGCTTTGGTAAAAAACAACATCCTCCAGTGATGTGGGTGGAAGTGATGTGGCAGGAGCTAGGGGAGAAATGGAAGGCTTTATCTGGGACATCTCTTTCCCACTTCACTGTGCAACCCGTTAGTGCCATTTCCTCTCCACTTAACAAATAGTGTTCGGTTTTGTTCCAATCTTATTATTAATGCCACCAGACTTAATTTGCCCTTTCCTCTGTGAACTTCATGCATGTGAAAACAAGTGGCCATGATTAGAACTTAACCTGTATTTTTACAACAAAATAGTTAATATCAGACTTGCAAATTATTTAGAAAGGTTTCTCCCAATTTTTTAGCCTTTGTCTTCCAACCCCTTTCCTTTATCTTTTTTGGTTTGATAGAAATATAAGACACTGTAAATTGTAACAAAAAATAAAAATAAATGGTAAGAAAGCTTTACTTTTTTGGTTTTCACAATTCACATACAAGAGTTTCAGAAGGAGGGTTTTTTCTTCTTCTTTTTTTTTTTATTGTTGAGTCAGAGCTGAGTATATTAGTTCAATCAAGGGGTACAATGTGTTGGTTTCATATACAATCTGAAATGTTTTCATCAAACTGTTTCACATAGCCATCATGTCATTTTCTTAGTTATTGTATGAAGACATTTGTATTCTACATTTAGTAAGTTTTGTCTGAACCCGTCTCAGATGCACCATAGGTGTGGCCCCACCATTTACCCTCCCTCCACCCCCCTTCCCCCCTCCCCTCCCTCGCCACTTTCCCCAGATTCTTATGCTATAATTGGGTTATACCCTTCATATGAAAGCTATAAATTAGCTTCATAGTAGGGCCGAGTACATTGGATAATTTTTCTTCCATTCTTGAGATACTTTGCTAAGAAGAGTTATGTTCCAGCTCCATCCATGTAAACATGAAAGAGGTAAAGTCTCCATCTTTCTTTAAGGCTGCATAGTATTCCATGGTTTTTTCACTGAAAATAAATCACAGACATCTCTCTGGGTCAATATATACAGATCCAGTTCAAATTTTTGAAAATCTACATAATTTTCCATAGTTAGAGTTTACCATAATTTACACAAATGTTCCTCCATTAATGGAATTCAGATTATTTGCAGTTTTCACATTCTTTTATTCTCTTTGCAAATACAAGTAGTGCTGTAAAGTTTTCCAGGCTTTATTTGTTCATGCCAAGGTTCTAGATATTTTAAATATTCTATTTTACTCAGCACAATTTAAACAGAGAGCTCACTTTTACTACAGTATTTCTTTTTTATAGAAGCAAAGAGGTAGCAATTTAGAATAGTTAAGTTGATTTGCACCGGGCTATTTAGCTACTAAATGGAAGAACAAAGATTCAACATCAGGATAGGATGGTTTCGAGTACTATATTTTTCTAAAGCTGTACCAAATGTTAGCACTGAAGACAGAGCAGAAGTACCACATCCCCAGGAGAGTGGGAAGAGAAACAGCAATGGAGTTTGTTTTTCATAGCCCTAAATTTATTCAGCATAAGCACTGTCATTTCTTTTATGATTGTGTTCTTCCAATGTTTTTGACATTAAATTGACTTGCTTTAGTGAAATAAGGTGACAGCAGGTGTTGGATGGTAATTTCTGATGAGCTTCCTTGGAAAAGAAAAACTCCTAAACTTCTCAATTGCAAATTGATATCCCAAATTCACCTATTTTCATGTTCCATGAAACACCAGAACCACTGGAATAGAGGATATAATGTGAAAATCTAGTATAAGCAGCAAAGATCTGAGCCCTAATAGGTTGTGTCTCTGACTGCCTGTGTGCCTCAAAATAAACTCTTCTAGTCTGTAAAACTGAGATCGTACATGTAATTCCTCCTAACTCCATACATATCAACTGCTTTTATTTTGTTTATGGCAGGCTTGTGCCTATTCACTTATATCCAAAGCCAAAAGATTCATCCAAACTTTGTGGATAACAATAAAGTTACCAAATTTGAAAGAAAACCAAAGCTGGGAAACCACCAATATAAACATTTGAACTTCATTTTTAATTTTAGAGAAGATATTGACCCTAATAGTATCTCTAAATTGGAAGGAAAATTTTCTCCACTAATTCTGGAAATCAGAATCAAACACACACACACACACACATACAAATACATTCACAAAGCTAGAGTATTTGAAATTGAGACATGAAATAGGGAATGAAAAAAGGAATAAGAAAAAAAGATTTTTAAGGAAATAGCTTAAGATAATATAGAAAATCAAAAGATTATACTTCATATATAAAATAATGCACTGCTTAAAAAAGAAATTTATAATAATCTGTATTTAATTGCCTAATATCTTAATAGCAGAATAATTAGATCCAACATTAATAGAGCATCGAGTTCATCCAAGAAGCCAGTCATGTCTAGATTTCCTGCTTCTTGTTTATGTGCTTTTTACTAGATAGAAAGTGTGGATGGTAAGGGTCATACCTTCCATCTGACTTCATCAAATTAATGAATTTCTCTAACAAAGAGTTAAAGAATTTATTAAAATCCAAAACATATGCCTTTCTGGGAAATGAATGTTAATCCGGAGTGACAATGCTTCTCAAACACACATGTGATTTTCTAAGAACATAAAGGCACAAAAATGCGTGCTCATCTGTACTTACAACAGAGCAAATGTCTAAACAGGGGATATCCGTAAGCAGTTTATTCCATGAGATTTATAGTCCTAATCTGCTCTCGGTGGAGTCAGGAATGCATGCCGACTCTGCCATTGTCAGTACTGGACTATTAAAGACAGAATCAAAAAGGTAATTGAAGCAAAAAAGAAGGAATTGATGTTGGAGGCAGTTTCTGGAGGCTCCAGCTGTTACCACCTCTGTAAAATTAACACTGCTATTCTCAGAAGCACCATCACAGCATAATGTAGCCCATGCACTGTGCAAAAAATCTCCTGTGAGAAACAAGAACCCAAATGTGTGCAAATCCTTGATAACTAGAGAAACAAAAGTAAGGAAATGCCATTGATTTGATCTTGTGATTTTTAACATTGGGAAAAAATAAAATAATTATGTTTCTGAAAAAAACAAACAAACAAAAACTTCCTAGGTTTTCTTTGTTTACGTTGACTCTGCCAGAGGCTTTGCATGAAAAATGAGAAGTAAACTTTCCTTACTCCTCAGAGTTGAGTTTTGTGTGCTAACATGTTATTTCTCTCCCTACTATATATAAATCTGTAATTGTGGAGATGCCTGTTATTCCAGAAATAACCAGGCAACTCGGTGACTACATAAAAAGCAAGACTTCAGAGAATAGAGCGAATAAAATCAGAAGCAGATTTAATTTCATATGTGTTCAGGTAGAAGTGTTATTAGTCTACAAGCTATGTTTTCATGATGGACAACACAAGACCATGTTTCCCAGTGACCTCAAAACCCATAATCAATCTCAGGAAAGTCAATAGTTAAGTTGTTGCCAGAAATTTTCAACTTGATTCTAGAAAACACTCCTAAAAAGAAGTTTCTTCTTTCTTAGCTCATCAAAGAGCCTTGACTATCTCCACATAGAAGTTGCATGTGGAAGGTTCCCCACTTACCATGTAATGTTCTGGATTTCTCTACACCATTGCAGATAAATGGTTATTATTTCTGCTTCTTGGTTCTCATTACCAGGTTACTGAGTGGTCCACAACTTCTAACTAAAAGGACTGTTGCAGGAAGATGAGGCCCAATGGAGAGAGGAACACCCAACACCATGTTTAAAAACAGAAGGGGGCTCGGCGCCTGTGGCTCAATGGGCTAAGGCACCAGCCACGTACACTGAGCTGGTGGGTTCGAATCCAGCCCAGGCCTGCCAAACAACAATGGTGGCTGCAACCAAAAATGGCCGGGCATTGTGGCGGGTGCCTGTAGTCCCAGCTACTTGGGAGGCCAAGGCAGGAGACTCGCTTGAGCCCAGGAATTGGAGGTTGCGGTGAGTTGTGATGCCACGGCACTCTATCTAGGGTGACAGCTTAAGGCTCTGTCTCAAAAAAAGCAGGAGGGCTTTATTTCAACCTGCAGCCAACACTGAGGAATTCAAAATGGCCCAGCTCCTGGACTGGCTCAGTCTTCTGCTTTTTATCCCCAGCCAAAAAGTTCTGGCCCACAGGTACCTTTCTCATTGGTCAGCTTGAATCAAGTTGGAGAGCTGGGCTCCAGGCTTTTACAGAACAGCAGGCTTTTGAAGAGTGGAAGCAAGTATTAGTTTCTAGGTCCAGAGAAGTTAAGTTTCTACAAATTCCTACGAGCTAAGTCACAACTGGGAGGACCAGTCACAGGTGTATCCTTGGGGTCTCCTTGAGAAGACCTCTGTTCTCTTAGACCTCACTTTTTCTGGGTATCCTCTCTCAGTACAAGATGCTTTTATAATGTAAGTAGTTGCAACAGCTCATTTTCAGCGTTTTCACGTATTTATGAGCTTTGGTCACGATAGATAACATTACTGGATGTCAGCAGAAGGAGTGAAGACCAGAAAAACTCCATCCAGCTTTAGAGAAACCTTGCACAATAGTGCTCACTACCTGTGATTCTGAGTGTCAAAGACACTCAGTAGCTTTGCTGTGCCTCAGATTCCACAGGGAAATTATCCAGACTATAAATATCAGAGGCCTTTAGATGCTAACTCACATTTAGGATGGGTCTAGGCTACCTGTATCGTTCAAACTTGCTAGATGATTCCATGACATTAAGAAAAATTGAGAAGCATGATTTTAAATGATAGCTAGTGATTTATGTTGTGAATTTCTTTCCAGAAAACCAAGAGTACTCAAGTTTGTAGTATTTCTCTCCCTCAGGATAAAAGGTTTCAGGGCACATGATTGCTTTTAAAAATAAAAATTTTCTCTCCCCCCTCAAAACATTTAATAAAGGATGGGGAAGCACCTGTGGCTCAGTAAGTAGGGCACCAGCCCCAAATACCTGATGGTGGTGGGTTCGAACCCAGCCCCAGCCAAACTGCAACAACAATAAAAGAAATTTAATAAAGGATCTATGTAACTCCAGTGTCCCTCCTTCCATCCCACAATGTTCAGGGTATTTGATATTACAAATGACTTTTTTGGTCTCATTCCTACCCATCCCATAATTTAACTTAAAAAAAAATAGCTAAGAATAACACCCAGAAAATAAAGAACAAAATAAATACACATAACACTATATGACATTTAATTAAAATAAAAGTTAAACATACAGAAAATAAAATTAATTTCCCTTTTCTATGACCTAGTCTCCCAAAAGCAGCAACAGTGATATTGCAAGTGATGTTGATTTGATTGATTTGATTAGAATGATTCCCAAGCCTTCTCCTTAGCAAAGGGTTGTCCATGCTCCCATTGCAAGCAAAGCTCTTTTTCACCTTCCAGTTCAACACTGGGTTGTTAAGAAAACCCTTTTGTGCAAACAGACCGATGTTTCTACAGTTGCCTACATACTTCTGCAGAAATTGGCACCACCACAAAGGTTTATTAAAGCCTAATTTTATAACATATGCTACACAGGCATTCTGTTTTGTTTGATCAAGTCACCTCTGAGTTCATGGGTTAGTAAATTAGGACATCAGGAACCTACTATGCTATTAATAGTTGGAGATTAGTGGAAACCAGAGATCTCCTGCTGTATAACAGGTTCTGTGCACAATTGACCTTTCATTAAGAACCAGCTTCCTTTCCTTGAAAAAACTCTCCTGCTGGCTTGGGCCATTTTGTAGTCCTCAGATAGCAACAGTTTTGATTGTTTTCTTTAGCAAGAAGGGTATAGGTATAAATTCATACATTCCAAAGCTGTCTCTCCCGGGAACACGTGAAAGCTCTGAAAATTGCACTCAAGGAAACTGAGAGGGGTAATGATAAGCTCCTCTTGATTGCTCTTCAGGGGCATTATAGAATACACATTAGAATGGTGTTGGGGGGTGTAAGCTGGCAATGCTGGTGTGATATGCTCTACACACATGGCCCCTCCAAAGCTCACGTTGAAATATGATCCCCAGTGTGGGTGGTGGGGGCTGGTGGGAGGTGTGCGCGGCAGGCCGCAGAGCCCTCACGAGTGGCCAGGTGCCCTCCGCGTGAGAAGGAACGAGTCCTCGCACACGAAAGGGGGTGTTTAAAAGAGCCCAGCCCCTGCCGCTCTCTGGCTCCCTCGCTTGTCATGGGACACACCTGCACCCCTTCACTGGAAGCTCCCTGGAGCCCTCACCAGAAGCAGGTGCTGGCATGATGCTTCTTGGACAGTCTGCAAAACTATGAGCCAAACAAACCTCTTTTCTTAATACATCGCCAAGCCTCAGATATTCCTTGATAGCAACACGGAGCGGACTAACGCATAATGTTTCAATCGAAACCTGTGAAATGCATCCCCGGTCACGCAGCCTTCCGCCTGGAGAAAACCGAGTCTGAACAGCAGCTTCGCCTTCCGCCTCCTGTGGTGAGAGCCTTTTATTCTGAGGAACTCTGTGATTTAAAATCTTTAAATTAGGCTATTGATTAGGCTAATGTAATTGCCATTAGGCTGTTGATGGTTTGCTTGGCTGTTTCGGGTGAAATATACCTAAAATCCAGCACTTTAACCTTTTCATGTGTGCACGGCAGTGGTGTGAAGGGGCCAGGTGTGACCTTCTGGATCCTCTAATGCAGCCTTTTGACTGAATCCAAATTTTACAGAACAAATCCCTTATTAATCTTAATAAAAGAATTTATTCTGTGAGATCTGAAGGCTACATGTGGCCCCAAGGCCTCGGTTTCCCCACGCTGAATCTGAATTTCCCGATAATTCCACGTTTAATTTTTTTAGAAACTGCCGTAATGGTTTACAACAAAGCTGAAATTTTTACCTTCCCACCAACAGTGCATGAGGGTTCTAGTTTCTCCACTTGCTCGTGAACACTTGTTATTTTCCGTTTCTGTTTTAGCACAGCCATTCTGATGGGTGTGAAGTGGTTTCTCATTGGGGTTTTAATTCACATTTCCCTCTTGATTAGTGATGTTGGACATTTTTTCATGTACTGTTGATCATCTGTCTATATTCTTTGGAGAAATGTCTGACCAAATTATTTGGCCTTTTTTTTCTTTTAATTAAATCACAGCTGCGTACATTAGTGCAATCAAGGGGTACAATGTGCTGGTTTCATATACAATCTGAAATGTTTTCATCAAACTGTTTAACATAGTCTTCATGGCATTTTCTTTTTTTTTTTTTTTTTCCAGTGGTAAGACAGAATTTATTTACAGAAAAGAATACAGAAAACACTAAAGCTCCTGGTAGAGAGAGAGAACTCAAGTGGGGAGAGAAAAGCT
>CAUYRH010090016.1:0-22953 GCA_963574655.1 Perodicticus potto
ACTACAAGCACCCGCCACACGCCCGGCCATTTTTTGGTTGCAGCTGTCATTGTTGTGTGGCGGACCCGGGCTGGATTCGAACCCGCCAGCTCAGGTGTACGTGGCTGGCGCCTTAGCCCGTTGAGCCACAGGCGCCGAGCCGATTGTAGTCATTGTTTAACATAACACCTTGCAAACACATTTCAAAAACTTTTTAAAAAAGGAATCAAGGCTACCTGAGAGCATTTTCTTATTTACATATTTTGGGTTAGAAACGGAAAATATTCCTGTAGCTCAGAGGTCAGAAAAACAACTAGCTGTTAAGTCAATATCTATGAATTGGACATGCAAACAAAAAAGTAAATACAGCTCTGCATACAAAAATGTGACCATGGAAGTGTGCAATTCATTCATAGTAAAAGATTTTAGATTCTTTAATGAAATATTATGCCTTTTGAGCCACTAGATGAGAGCAAACTAATGAATGAGAACTTCATTAATCTCTGTGACAGAATTTTCTTGTTTTTATAAATTATTTCTTTCTTATCATTAAAATAATTCTATTTTCATCATAGACTACATAAAAATAACATGCAAGCAAGAAGTAAAAACATTTTAAATCCCATAATGTTACCACTCATAGCATATATTTTCTAGTGGCAATGCTTTTTTATATTTCAAAACTATAATTCCTTTTTAACCAGGAAATACTCACAGCAGAGAGAGATGATTGACATGGCATGCAGCCTGTTTTCAGACCTGATATAAGGTCTCATACAAATAACAAAAATGTTTCCAAAGCAGGTAACTGCAGATACAACCCAGACAAATACTCTCTGAATAACGCTTGCCAAGAGATTCTCTAGAGATGAGATTCCATCAGTGTTTGGTTTACAGCTGCGAACATGGGGTGCATATCCACAATACTGGAATTTCTTAAAATATCTGGTGTACAAAGAAAAGGCAAAATACGATTTTAAATTTAATTCAGTGTCACCATATATTAATTAGTATTGTTTGTCTACATGTTCTTTGTAGAAAGAAAATGTTTTAATATGAGACTTAGAAGAGTGTCAAACGATAGGAATTCTGAAACTTTCTTTCTTTATTTATTTTGAGACAGAGCCTCAAGCTGTCACCCTGGATAGAGTGCTGTGGCATCACAGCTCGCAGCAACCTCCAATTCCTGGGCCCAAGCGAGTCTTTTGCCTCTGCCTCCCAAGTAGCTGGGACTACAGGCGACCGCCACAACGCCCGGCCATGTTTTGGTTGCAGCCGTCATTGTTGTTTGGCGGCCCGGGCTGGATTCGAACCTGCCAGCTCAGGTGTACGTGGCTGGCGCCTTAGCCTATTGAGCCACAGGCGCCGAGCCAGGAATTCTGAAACTTTAAACTTAGATCTAATTATCATGAACTTGATTTCACTGTAAAAGAATGTGTGGGCGAAAATAACAAAAAGGCACAATAAATATACAATTGTTAGACATGTCTTAGAATATAAACTGTTAGCATGTGATCCAGAGAAAGAAACTATCTAGAGAAACATTTTTGGGTTTTCAGAGTCTAGTAAATATCCATGCACTGTTACATAACTCCTACTGGTGCTGCAACTTGTACAGCTTGTCTTGCCTCGTAATCCTCAGGGGAAGAGTTGTGGGTTTTCTCTTCTGAAGACTTTTTTGTTATAGAGGTTATGTTGTTATTTGTAACTACTTGCTAACATGGCTTACACTAGATTTTAATACATAATAAAGGGTACAATAAATACTTGTTGGGTGAATCTTTCATCCATAGAGATCTCCTCTGTTGATAAAGATATCGCCTGGATAATAATTAGTTGCTGCAATGTTACCATCAACCCAATACCATTTATTGAGCATTTTCCGGGTATCAGGGATAAATTCTTTTCTTTTCTTTTTTTTTTGAGATAGAGTCTCATTTTGTCAACTTTGGTAGAGTGCCATGGCGTCATAGCTCACAGCAGCTTCAAACTCTTGAGGCTCAAGTGAGTCTCTTGCCTCAGCCTCCTAAATAGTTGGGACTACAGGTGCCCATCACAATGCCTGGCTATTTTTTAGAGATGGAGTCTCACTCTTGCTCAGGCTGGTCTCGAACTCCTGAGCTCAGGCGATCCATACACCTCAGCTTCCCAGAGTGCTAGGATTATAGGCATGAGCCACCGTGACCAGCTTAGGAACAAATTCTTAAATGAACTCTATGAGATAAGTATATTACCATCACCATAGGAGATGGATCTTCAGTGGAGACAAATTACTTACTATGAAATTCTCCAGAAAATGTAAAAATTGAGATTCAAATGAGGTCAATTTGTCTCCAGAGTCATATGTTCTGGCAAACAAAATAGATGATTTTTAACAGAAATAAAATAGAAACTCGATGATTACAATTTTTCCTGTCAAATTCAAGGTCACTTGCTGACATTTCCATCCTGTGATATACATTTTCTCTGAAGACAGCAGAGCATGAGGAAGGAAGGCGTGTTGATGGTGATGTCACTTTATATGTCTCTGACTGAAGTTTTGCTTTTATCAACAGAATTATAATAGACATTCGTGTGCTGGTTTGGCTGCCTGGCAATCCAGTCACCCTTCTGGTGATAGTGTCCTGATCTCCTCTAAGGAACTCACTCCTTCATTCTGTGGGAAGTCATGAGGGGACCTTCAGTGGAGGCACTCCCCTAGTCCAGAGTTTTAAGTGCTCTAAGCAAGATCAATTAGACTTTCTCTCCTGGCACTCTGGATCTTTCTTTCTGGCTCCTTCCTTCCTTCCTTCCTCCCTCCCTCCCTCCCTCCTTCCTTCCTTTCTTCCTTCTGTTTCTTTCTTTCTTTCCTTCCCTTCCCTTCCTTTCCTTCCTTCTCTCTCTGTCTCTCTTTCTCTCTTTCTTTCCCTTCCTCTCTTCCTCCCCCCCTTCCTTTCTTTCCTTCCGACAGAGTCTCACTTGTCACCCAAGCTACAGGGACATGGCCTCAGCCTAACTTACAGTAACCTCAGACTCCTGGGCTTAAGCAATCCTCCTGCCTCAGCCTCCTGAGTAGCTGCAACTGCAGGTGCCCACCAGGACTCCAAGCTGTGTTTTCTATTTTTAGTAGAGACAGGGCCTTGCTCTTGGTCAGGCTAGTCTTGCACTCTTGACCTCAAGTGATCCCTTTGCCTCAGCCTCCCAGAGTGCCAGGATTTGGGCCCCCAGCCTGGAACTTTAGATGTTATGAATACTTGTTGGGTGGGTAACTCCAGCAGCGTCTGGATAAGATGGCTGTTTAACGCTTGCTGCCATGGTTTCTGCCCATTTCAAGTCTGTTCCTTTAGTTGTTTCTCAGATTTCATGAGCTATATAATTTTCTCCTAATAGATTCTGTTTTGCTTAATTTAGTCAGGTTGTTTTATTTTTATGAGCAAACAATCTTTTATAAACATTCTCTCTGAAGAATTATGAACAACAAAACTAATGTCCTATGTTATACTTGAAATATAAACAAGATTATAGAGTTGACAATGGCTGACAAGATAAATTCTTCTAAATTATTGGAAATTAATTGCCAGGGTATGCATCATTTTGATACCTGCCATAAGATTGTATCTAGGTAACAAATTGTGTCTTAAGCATGTATTTAAAGGTACAACCAGACACACTATTTGAATTTAAAAAAAATTTCAAAATTTACCATTTCATCTGTGCACACTTGGCTCCAATCATGCTCTGACTTTGGGGGCAATTTTCACTGAGGGGGATTTCTCTTTACCTTCCTTCATTTGCTGCAATTATTTATTTATAATTATTTTATATTGCTTATATAAATTGCTGCTTCTTCATCCGAAAGCACTTGTACCATGCATATGAATTACTAGCTCATTAGGCAAACATCTGTGCCTGTGAATGGTACCCAGAGTCAACGAGAACTTCTAACGAGCCTGAATAGATTCTTCCCATACACATGTTTCCTTGATATTTAAAAAATCTCTTCTGAGATTCTACCGGTCTATGGAAAACTAAAAACCACCCCACCCAATATCAAGGTTTTAAGAGTGATTTATTGTTTAGACATGTCCATTTCATTAGTCCATTTCAGCTGCTATAGCAAAATTATCATGGACTGCTTAAACAACAAACTTTTATTTCTCACAGTTTCAGAAGCTGAGATTCCCAAGATCAAGGTACCAGAGGAATCAGTGCCTGGCGAAGGCCTGCTTCTTGGAGCACAGATGCTCGATCAGCTTCTTGCTGTGTTTTCACACGGTGGGAGGGGCAAGCGGAGGTTTCCGAAGTCTCTTGTAGAGCACTACCCTCATTGACGAAGGTTCTGCCCTCAACACCTCCCAGAGGCCCCACATTCTAATCACATCACATTGCAGTCAGGATTTCAATATAGGAATTTTCAGAAATCACAAACCATCATGTTTATAGCAGTCAAATTAGTAGGAAATAGTGATTAGACGCATTGGGTACGGATATATTATCACAGCACATGTGGAAACATAAAGATTAAAATCAAGAAGAACAAGAAAAATATCTACTCACATATGAGACAGGTTCACAAGAGGTCTAAACATCCGTTGCTGGATATTTGGAATTTCAAGTCCTTCTAGGCTGCTAAAAATACCAAATTAATAATCAATCCAAAGAACATGTGTTATATGTGGTACAATAAAGTGAGTTTTGGGGAAAGACAAATAAAATGTTTTTAGTTAACAGTTATTCTGGATGAAATAGTCATACTTGGCCCACCATAGGGACTTCCCTAACTCATCCTTTTTTTGACTATGTTATTGGTTATATTTGTTATATTATCCCTGTTTGACTTTTTTTTGATCCTCACAGATCATGGCACAACGCTTTGCATATACTAGAGACTCAATATTTGTTGAATAAAGGAATAAGTATTGTATTTTGGACAATATTACAATAGCAGAAGAGTTTTATACTTTTGAAATTTTCTAATAATTTTTAGTAATATTTCTTTTTCTAATCAAATGTCATTTTATTGAGGGGACACTTAAATAAACTGAAGCTTATCTTTTAAAGGCAATTCATAGATCCTGATAGGATTTTTGTCTTTTTATTTTTTCCCAAGGAGCAAGTTATGCTTTATATAATCTAGTATATAGCCTTATAGATAATAAAATATTCTAGATTATGCTTATAATGAATTCTTAAGTACCAAGTGCTAGCAATATCAAAGCAAACAATGAAATATAAGCTCCTGGTGACTTATAGAAAAACAAACTATGATCTATAAAATAAAATTATTTAATTTTTAGTTTATAAATATGTAAGACTAAACTAATAGCTGGCTCTTTGTTATAATCAAGTAAGCACTAGCCTTATTTGTTTTTGTTGAGCCTAACTCCTGAAAATATATAGCTTTATATCCTGGAAATATAGCTTATGATTTGAAAATTTCATGAAATACACATAATTAGTATTTAAATAACTATTTAATCATAAAACTATTGCCATATGTAAATACTTACAGAGACTTGAGCTTGATAAGATAATCAAACTGGTTTGCTTTAATTTTCTGTATTGGGTTATAGGAAAGATTCCTGTTTTTAAGAAAAGGCATCAACAAGTCATTTCTGAAAATTACTTGGATAAGAAACAGTGTTTATCTATTGCTTTTGGGTTACTTTTAAACATTAGAAAAAGTATAGTGCAACTCAAAATGGATTAAAGGCTTATAAAACTATAAAAGTACTAGAGAAAAACAGGGGAAAAGCTTCATGACATGGGTTTGGGCAATGATTTTTTTTGTTTGTTTTTAGTTTGGCCAGGGCCGGGTTTGAACCCACCACCCTCGGTATATGGGACTGGCGCCCTACTCACTGAGCCACAGGCGCCACCGCGGCAATGATTTTTGGAATATGGTTCCCAAAACACAGGTAACAATAGTGAAATAGACAAAAGGGATTACATTAAACTAAAAAGCCTCTTCGTGGCCAAGGAAACAATCAACAGAGTGAATGTTTGGAATGAGAGAAAATATTTGCAAACTATATATCTGATAAGAGATTTGTATCTGAAATGTGTAAGAAGCTAAAACACTCAATAAAAAAAAATCAATAACCTGGTTTACAAATAGGCAAAAGGCCTGAGTAAACATATCTCAAAAGAGTACATACAAATGGCCAACAGATTGTATATATGAAAAAAGGTTCAACATCACTAATCACCGGAGAAGTGCCAAGTAAAATTACAATGAGATATCACCTCACACTTTTGAGGATGGCTTTTATGCAAAAAATGGAACATAAATGCTGGTGAAGATGTGAAAAAAAGGTTACCCTTGCACACTGTTGGTGGGAATGTAAATTAGCAACCATTATGGAAAATAGCATGGAGGTTCCTCAGAAAATTAAAATAGAACTATCACACGATCCAGCATTCCCACTACTTGGTATATATGCAAAGCAAATGAAATAAGTATGTTGAAGATATATCTGCTGCTGTCTATTTATAATAAATAGCCAAGGTATGGAATCAAAGCAAGTATCCATCAAAGGATGAGTGCATAAGGAAAATGTACATGTAGGGCAGTGCCTGTGGCTCAGTGAGTAGGGTACCAGCCCCATATACCAAGGGTGGCGGGTTTGATCCTGGCCCCGGCCAAACTGCAACAAAAAAATAGCCAGGCGTTGTGGTGGATGCCTATAGTCCCAGCTACTCAGGAGACTGAGGCAAGAGAATCGCCTAAGCCCAAGAGCTGGAGGTTGCTGTGAGCTGTGATGCCATGGCACTCTATCAAGGGTAACAAAGTGAGACTCTGTCTCTTAAAAAAAAAAAAAAAAGAAAGAAAGAAAATGTACATGTGTATAATGAAATACTATTCAGCTTTAAGAAAGGGAATTCTGTCGTGCAACAACATGGATGAAACTGGAAGGAAATAACATGGAGTAAAATTAGTCAGGCAAAGAAAAACACCACATGATCTCACTTACATGTGGAATCTAAAAAAGTTGAGCTCATAGAAGTAGAGATGGTGGTTACCAGGGGCAGTGGGGGAGGGATTGGGCTATGTTGGTCAAAAGGTACAAAATTTCAGTTAGAAAGGGGAATAAGTTCAAGAAATCTATTGTGTAACATGGAGACTATAGCTAATAACAATGTCTTGTATTCTTGAAAGTTGCTGGGAGTAGATTTTCAATGTTCTCACCCTAAAATGATAAATCCATGAGCTAATGTATATGTTATGAGCTCAATTTAGCCATTCCATAGTGTATACATATTAACATCATGTTGTACCTGATACATACAATTTTTTGTCAAATAAAAAGTAGAGTATTAGAACTTGCATCCCAAGGTTGATTGCATATTTAAGTGAATTAAAGAGATACAACATGTAGAATAGTGTCCGGGTGGTGGTCGGTACTCTATGATTGTGACAGTGACAGAGGGAGAGCTAATACAACATGGGCGTGGAGGTAGAGCTATTACGAAAGGACTTCCAAGGGGCGGTGCCTGTGGCTCAGAGGAGTAGGGCACTGGCCCCATATGCCGGAGGTGGCGGGTTCAAACCTGGCCCTGGCCAAAAACTGCAAAAAGAAGAAAGGACTTCCACCAGAGAAGTGGAAGGGTATCACATTTTTCCTAGGATCAGAAGTGGTTTAAGTAAAATGAAATAAAATAATCTCACTAAGTTAAAAGCTTGAATTAATGAAACCACACTGCATATGTTTTACAATGAATCTTATGTCAAAGAGTGACATATTCACTAGTGTTTTGTGGGACATGAAATGAAAAGTAGGCTTTAAAGGGAATTCATTTATTTGTTTTTTAAGGAATGGGGTCTTGCCATGTTGCTCAGGCTGGGTTTGAACTCCTGGGGTCAAGGGATCCTGTGCCCCAGCCTCCCAAGTCACTGGGACTATAGGTATGTACGTCTTTAAAGGGAATTTAAAGCTGAATTTAAAGGGAGAAAATTTCAGAATCTTTGTAAAATAACACCTTGAAACAAGAATCATTGATTAAAGGAAATTTCTCAGAAAAAGTTCTCTTTCAAAAAATTTATTCGACTTTAGATCATTAGTTAGGCGGAGGATGAAGGGAACTGCAGGGGAAGCCATGTTAAAGAAATAACAACAATGAAAAATGAGTTGTATAAAGGAAATGGAGTGAACTCAATGAACTAGAAATAGAATAAAACTACTTTATGTAAAAAGGACGGCTTGGCGCCTGTGGCTCAGGCTCGGCGCCTGTGGCTCAATAGGCTAAGGCGCCAGCCACGTACACCTGAGCTGGTGGATTCGAATCCAGCCTGGGCCCGCCAAACAACAATGATGGCTGCAACCAAAAAATGGCCGGGCGCCTGTAGTCCCAGCTACTTGGGAGGTGGAGGCAGGAGACTCGCATGAGCCCAGGAATTGGAGGTTGCTGTGAGCTGTGATGCCACAGCACTCTACCCAGGGTGACAGCTTGAGGCTTTGTCTCAAAAAAAAAAGGACATAAGTCTGAACAAGATCAAGACTCTATGTCTACTAAAAATAGAAAAAATCAGCCAGCCATGTTGGCATGCACTTCTAATCCCAGCTACTGAGGAGGCTGAGGCATGAAGATTGTTTGAGCCCAGGAGTTTGAGGTTGCTGGGAGCTATGATGATGCCACAGCAGTCTACCCAGGGCAACAGAGTGAGACTGTCTTTAAAAAAACAACAAAAAAAGAACACATATGAAACCCCACAACTAATATATTTACTCAGTGGTAAAAGACCAAAACATCTCTAAGGTCAAGAAAAAGATAAGGGTACCTCTTTTACTACTTCTATTCAACATAGTATTAGAAGTTCTAACCAGAGCAATTAATTAAGAAAAAGAAATAAAAGGAATCCAAATTGGAAAAGAAAAAGGAAAATTACCACTGTTTATAGTTGATGTGATCTTATATGTAGAATACCATAAGATTTAACAACAAAAACATCTGTTGAAACTAATAAACTGGGGTGGTGCCTATGGCTCAAGTAGTAGGGCACCAGCCCCATATGCCGAGGGTGGCAGGTTCAAACCCAGCCCTGGCAAAAAACTGCAAAAAAAAAAAAAAAGTAATAAACCAATTCAGCAAATTCACTGGATATAAAACCGATATATAAGAGTCAGTTGTATTTCTATACATAATATACAATCTGAAAAGGAAATTAGGAAAACAGTTCCATTTACAACAGCATCAAAATATATTTTAATGAACTTAACAGAGAGGAAAGATATATACCCTGAAAACTGTAGAGTGGTGCTGAAAGAAATTAAAGAACACACCAACAAAAGGAAAGATATTTTGTGCTCATGAATCAGAAGACTTACTATTGTTAAGATGTCAATATCACTCAAAGTCGTCCACAGATTCAAGCTAATGTCTATCAAAATCCAACTGACATTTTTTCAGAAACATAAAAATTCATCCTAAAATTCCCAAGGAAATCCAAGGGAGTCCAAATAATCAAAATTTCTTTGAAAATCAAACAAAATTGGAGATTTCACACTTTTTTGTGTCAAAACTTACTACAAAGCTATAGTAACCAGAGACGGTGGTACTGGCATAGAGACAGACATACACAGACTAATGGGGAATAGAATAAAGAGGCCGGGACTAAACCCGCAGATACATGGTCAAATGATTTTCAATAAGGGGGAAAGAACAGCCATTTCCACATACTGTATTGGGAAAGCTGGGTATCCACATGCAGAAGAATGAAGTTAGACCAGACCCTTCTCTCACACCAGATACATAAATTAACTCAAAGTGAACTAAAGACCTAAATGTAAGAGCCAGAACTTTAGAAGAAATCATAGAAGAAAAACTTCATGACATGACACCAATGACATTTGGTGCCATTTTGAATACAACATCAAAAGTATTAGCAACAGAAGAAAAACTAGGAAAACTGGACTAAATCAAAGTTAAAACTTTCGTGCATCAAAGAATAACTGAAAAGGCAATTCATGCAATGGCATAAAATATTTGTAAATCATGTATCTGAAAAGGGGTTAATATCCATAATTTATAAAGATCTCCTACTACCCAACAAGTATAAAAATCCCACACAATCCAATTAATGAAAAGGACAAAGTACTTGAACAGATTTTTCTTCAAGAAGATATCAAAATGGCCGCTAAGGACATGAAGTAATTCTCAATGTCATTAGGGAAATGCAAATCAAAACCAAAGCCATTTCACATCCGTAGGATGGCTAGTATTTAAAAGAAACATAAAATTACAAATGTTGGGAGTATGTAAAGAAATCGAGACCCACGTGCACCAATAGTAGAAATGTAAAATGGAACAACTCCTATGGAAAACAGAATTAAACAGATTAAAAAATAGAATTATAGTACTTATGATTTAGCAATTCTACCTTTGAGGGTATATACACCCCAAAATTGAAAACAGGGACTTGAATTTGAGTACCCCTATGCTCGTAGCAGCATTGTTCATAGTAACCAAAAGATGGAAGCAACTCAAGTATCCGTTAGTGGATGAATGGATAAACGCAGCATATTATACTATATGTAATAACAATGGAATGTTATTCAACCTTAACAAAGAAAGAAATTCTGGTATATGCCGCAGCATGGATGAACCTTAAAGACATCATGCTAAGTGAAGAAGCCAGTTGCAAAAAGACCAATATCCTATTATTGCACTTATATGAGGCACCCAGGATCGTTGAATTCATAGAACACAAAGGAGAATGGTGGCTGCTGGGGTGAAGGGGCAGGGTGAATGAATAGTTAGTGTTTAAGGGTTGCAGAGTTTCAGTTTTGCAAGATGAAAAACTCTGCAAGTGGATGATAGCAATGGTTGTGTAACAATGTGAATGTAGTGAATACCACTCGACTATACATTTTAAAATGGCTAATTTTGTGTTATGTGTATTTTACCACCTTTTAGAGAATAATAAAATAAAGAAACAAAGAGACAAAATTAATATCAGTCTTACAGTTGCGACAGCTCCTTCAGATCCTTAAATACATGCGGTGGAAGATTTTCAATCTTATTACTTCCTAAATCCCTAGGGAAATAATTGCAAACATGTCATATTGTTTTCTTCAGACTTTATTCATTGTTCTGAAATTCATCAGGGAACCATTATACAATTTTCAACAGTGTCATTGGTGAGTATTATTAATTACCAGAAGTCTAAAAGTTTTTTAAAAAAGAACTGAACTGTGAAGTCTGTGTTAACCAGTTTGGTGAAAATATTTCAAATTGTATATAAAACCAGCATATTGTACCCCATGATTGCATTAATGTACACAGCTATGATTTAATAATAAAAAAAGGAACTGAACTGGGAATATATAAAAATATTTTATCCCATTTTATCACTCCTTTGGAGACAAATACTTGATGGTATTTAATTTGATTTTGATTAATCTAGCTTCCTAATTATTATTATTATTTTTTTTTTGAGACAGAGCCTCAAGCTGTCACCCTGGATAGAGTGCTGTGGCATCACAGCTCACAGCAACCTCCAATTCCTGGGCTCAAGTGAGTCTCCTGCCTCTGCCTCCCAAGTAGCTGGGACTACAGGTGCCCGCCACAATGCCTGGCCATTTTTTGGTTGCAGCTGTCATTGTTGTTTGGCGGGCCCGGGCTGGATTCGAACCCACCAGCTCAGGGGTACATGGCTGGCACCTTTAGCCGGTTGAGCCACAGGCGCCGAGCCTTAATTTTAATTTTTTAAAATGAGGAAAGGGCTTTAAAGTCAGGGATGTGACTGGTTCAGGCATAATCCTGTGGCATAAAAGTGAACTTTTATGTTCATGCTACAGGGTCAACATGGCTGGCTGGAATTAAACTAAGCTGAACAGGGCACTCTCAGAGCTGTGAGCAAGTAAAGTGCCCATCACCACAGTCCAGGGCCTGTGTGACACAGATCCCTGTGCCAGGACCATGCTGGAGAATGCAGCCAGGGCTGGCCTTCAGGAAAGTCACTTCAGAGTGACTGCTGGGTGAGAAACCTACACAGAGGTCTTGACCAAGAGGGGCAATTACCTGTTTGGTATCTTCCCTGGTATGTCAGTCAGCTGTCCCTGCACCAGCTTCATGTAGTGGTTCATTGAGAACTGGGGCCCTACCAAGAAGGCCCCATAGAAGTAGGAGAAACCAGCAACTTCCAGCAGGGAAGGGACACCCCGTATGGCATATTTCTGTTGTTCAGAGGACAAGGAATTCTATGCCGAGAAGAGAATGAATGGTTCAGGATGGCCTCAAATCTACCCACCAGGAGCCAGTTTGAGTGTTCCCCACCCTTGTGCCCACTGACAAATAGCCTTCTCTTTGGGGGATGAAAAATAGTTGGTTCTTGTGGAAATGAGTCTGTGTGGGGGCAGCTTAACAACAGCTGGCTGTTACTGGTTTAGCAAATGCCTTGCTGGCACTGATCTGTGGACTTTGTGCAAGAGCTGGATCCTGGGCCAATTAGGTTTGTTGATCCTTGCTCAGTGCTGTTGAAATGGAGATCACACAGCCTGGGGAAAGAGGACAAGGCTCTGCCCTGGTATTTGGGTCCAGCTTTTTGGTAACAGCCTTTTCCTTCCCTCTGGTTAAATCCTTAACCTCTCTGCAGAGGAATGGGTACTTACCTGATCTTTCCCTCCGTCAAAGTAGTCAACAGCCAAACCTGAGCAGAGAGAGAAGGGGTGGGTAGAGTGGAGGGAGCAGACACGCTAAGGACAGGACGTGGCCTGTGGACTGAGTGCAGCTAGGAGTGTATGGGGAAGCACAGACCAAGTTTGTGAGACATTGGGTGGGGGGGGGGTGTGTGTGAAAAGGAGGAAGGCAGTGACCACCACTTACCAATCAGCTTTAAAGTCAGAACACAATGTGGCATTGTCCACTTGATATCGTAGTTACCAGTGGCTGTGTAATAATATCCAGCAAGAAGGTAGGCCTAGAAAAGGGGGAGGTATTATTCTACCATTTATTTTGCCAACTCTATTATTTATTTTCTCTCTGCTCTGAAATTCAATGTATTCTTTCATTTTTCCTTTCTCCTGTTCCCATGATTAAAAGCTTTTAAGAAATTCCTACAAATGGAGATGCTGAACCTCTAATGGGAAGAGAGTTGCTCAAGGCTTTTCAGTTAAACTTAGATGAGAATATAGATGCTTAGTTTCTTTAGCTCATTCAAAGTTGGTTTTCTGCCTCTGAGTGGCTCCCCTTATGGACAGCTGGGCTAATCTTGGTGAGAAGCAAAGAGCCTTAATGGCACAGTCTTATGCAAAGGTTAGCTGGCCCCCTTCCTGTCAGGTGGACACCTGGGGTCTGTGGTGAGTGACCTGCCCAGAGCTGCACTAAGAAGTACTGGGAGAAGGGGTAGAAGTGAGGTCTCCTACTTCACTGCTTTTTCTTTAGCACAGGCCGTTGCCAACTCTTGTCCCCTGAAATGCTGTCAGCTGTAACCTGAGCTGCTGAGGGAAAGACATTTACCATCTGGAAGCAAAAGGTGGTGAGGACGGCAGTGACGGTGCGGCCCATTAGTCGAAGGATGAGGAACTGAAGCACAATACATAGCAGGGAGTGGTAGAGCTGGGCTCCTGGATGCAGAGGAGAGCAAAATTGAGCCTGGTTTTCCCACCCTTCCTGAGACTTCCAACCACAAAAAGAATAAATATATAAAGAAAAAAATTTGGTATTGAGGTATTTTTTCAGAATAATCTCACGTTTTGGAGGAAGGGATGGGAATTCATTGTACAAATATAAGGGATTATTAGGGTGTTACAGTATTTCTGAATGTTTGAAATGAGGAATGATTCTGAGTGGTGACTGCCTGGACCAGGCATTTAGTTATAGCCACAGCAGAGAGAAACTACTGTTGTTGTGTGGATGGGGTCTGGCAAGTGTGACTGCTTCACAATATTTTTATCCCATTGAGGAATGTAAAGGAAAGGTTAAACTGTGTTCTTGTTGTCCACACAACCCTCTCTTTGCAAGAAAAGCATTTTCATTTCCCTATCCATCAAATGCTCTGAAGGGAATTTTGTTCAAGTTTGTTCTTTCCCAGGTCCCCTCTAATCAGAGTCACTGCTAGCTCGGTTTACTCACCAAAGTTAAAATAAGCGATTGAGAGGCCTGTAAAAATGTGGAAGAGGTGGATGAGGTAGCTGTCCTTGTAGAAAAGGTAATGCCGATAAAACAAAGCAAAAGGATAACCTAGATGGGAGAAAGTAAAAAGAGGGTTACTTGTATCTGGGGACATGCCAAGTTTTTTTTGGAGAAGGGGTCTTACCATGTTGCCCATGCTGGTTTTGAACTCTGGCTCAAGTTATCTTACTACCTCAGCCTTCCAAGTAGCTGGGACTACAGGTGTGTGCCACTGTGCTTGGCTTTCAATTTTGTTTGAGAAGTTTATCTGGCATGAAACTCAACCCAGAAAAAGAGAGGAAAAAATAAAAGAACATATATTCTCTGGATGTCAACAGAGAAGATACGATGTTAATAGTATCCCCAAGAATAAAAAAAAAAATTTTTTTTTTTTTTGCAGTTTCTGGCCAGGGCTGGGTTTGAACCTGCCACCTCTGGCATATGGGACCAGTGCCCTACTCCTTTGAACCACAGGCACTGCCAATTTTTTTTTTTTTTTTTTTTTGATACAGAGTCTCTTGTTGCCCAGGTATCACAGCTCACAGCAACCTCAAACTCTTTGGCTTAAGCAATTCTCTTGCCTCAGCCTCCCAGTACCTGAGACAATGCGTGGCTATTTTTTTTGTTATTGTTGTCACTGTTGTTTAGCAGGCCCTAGCTGGATTCAAACCCATCAGCCCCGGTGCATGTGGCTGGCACCCTAACCACTGAACTATGGGTGCTGAGCCTCAAAAATTTTTTTAGCGGGCTGGGCACAGTGGCTCATGCCTATAATCCTAGCACTCTGGAAGGCTGAGGTGGGTGGATTGCCTGAGCTCACAGGTTCGAGACCAGCCTAAGCAAGAGCAAGGCCCCGCCTCTAAAAATAGTCAGGCGTTGTGGTGGACACCTGTAATCCCAGCTACTCGAGAAGCTGAGGCAAGAGAATTGCTTGAGTCGAAGAGTTTGAGGTTGCTGTGAGCTGTGACACTAGAACACTCTACCCAAGGCACTAAAGTGAGACTGTCTCAAAATAAAAAAAAAGAAAAAAAATTAGCCAGATCTAGTGGTGGACACCTGTAGTTCCAGCTACTTGAGATGCTGTGGCAAGAGGATCACTTAAGCCCAGGTATTTGAGGTAGCAGTGAGCTAGGGTGATACCACTGCATTCAGACAGGGCAACAGAGTAAAACTCTTTTTCTTAAAAAAAAAAAAAAAAAAAAAGCCTGGGCGGCACCTGTGGCTCAAGGAGTAGGGTGTCATATACCAGAGGTGGCGGGTTCAAACCTGGCCCTGGCCAAAAACTGCAACGATGACCAAAAAAAATGTGATTCATTCTCTCTCTCTCCCCTGCCTACCATGGAGTACTACTCAGCCATAAAAAAGAATAAAACTGTATTTAAAAAAAAAAAAAGCCACAATTCAGGGTGGATGCAGTGGCTCACGCCTGCAATCCTAGCAATCTGGAAGGCTGAGGCAGGTGGATCGCCTGAGATCACAGGTTCAAGACCAGCCTGAGCCAGAGTGAGACCTTGTCTCTAAAAATACCTGGGAGTTGTGGTGTGCACCTATAGTCCCAGTTACTTGGGAGGCTGAGGCAAGAGAATTGCTTGAGCCCAAGAGTTTGAGGTTGCTGTGAGCTGTAACACCACCGCACTCTACCAAGGGCAACAAAGTGAGACTCTGTCTCAAAAATAACAAAAAAAAAAAAAAAAAAAAAAAAAGCCATGATTTAGAGTATAATTTAGGGACTCTGAGTCCATAAGTGAACCACATGGGGCATCTAGATCAGTGGTTCTCAACCTTCCTAATGTCACTATGTATTTTCATTGTTACAAAGGGTTCATGACCCATAGGTTGAGAACCACTGCTCTAGATGATGAGCCATAAAATGATTATACATAGCTATGGGTTGCTTACTGAATTTAAAGGGATCAATTAACGTTTGGTATTCTTTCTCTCTCTTTTTTTTTTAAGAGATATAGAGTCTCACTTCACCACCCTCGGTAGAGTGCCGTGGCATCACACAGCTCACAGCAACCTCCAACTCCTGGGCTTAGGCAATTCTCTTGCCTCAGCCTCCTGAGTAGCTGGGACTACCGGCTATTTTTGTTGTTTACCTACTAAGCCACAGGTGCCTACATTTGGTATTCTTAAAGGTGACATATTCTGTGATTTTACTGCATACTCACTTTCAGTGTTCTATTCTGAAGTCTGGCTGCCATGCCTGACAGTATTCCTATCACACTAGTGTCTGTGTGTGTGTAGAATGGGGATCTCCCTACTATTTGGAAGGACACTTTACCTATTCTATCACTGCATAATTACTGCTTAAGTTGGTCATAGTCTACAATTGCTGCAATTCTTTAAATTGCTGTTAGTTTATCACTGGCAACATAGTTCATTATAAGTTTGATTAGCTCTATAGATTAGAATAGTATCATACAGAAAGTGCTCAATTATTTGTTAAATTAGTAAATAAATGCAAAATCATGTTATATGTTGGCTTATGTCCTTCTGATCTTTCCCCTATTTTTTTTTTTTGAGACAGAGTCTCACTATGTTGCCCTCAGTAGAGTGCTGTGGTGTGACAGCTCACAGCAACCTCAACTCTTGGGCTTAAGCCATTCTATTGCCTCAGCCTCCCATGTAGCTGGGACTATAGGCACTATCTACAATGCCTAGATATTTTTTTGTTGCAGTTGTCATTGTTGTTTAGCTGACCCGGGCTGGGTTCAAACCCGCCAGCCTGGGTGTATGTAGCCAGCACCATAATGGATGTGCTACAGGTTCCCAGCCCCTCCCCCCCACCTCCCTCTTACATATTTTTAAAAACCCATGATCAAAGCCTATGTACTTACACATCTAACTTTCCCCCATAACAGTGTATCAACCACTGGATCTTTCTGGTGCCAGGATCAGCTAGTGTTCTTTGACTGCTGTTTCCATAATGAGCTAGGCTCTTTATCAAATTTGTAGCTTCATGGAAATACAGTTGAATTTTAAGTAACCCAGGTTTGAATTGCATGGGGTCTACTTAAACTTAGGGCCTGCTCAACGTGAAGATGATGAGGATTCTGAAGACCTTATGCATTTCCACTTAATGAATAGTAAATATAGTTTCTCTTCCTTATGATTTTCTTTTTTTTCTTTTTATTTTTTTTGAGACTGAGCCTCAAGCTGTCACCCTGGATAGAGTGCCGTGGCATCACAGCTCACAGAAACCTCCAATTCCTGGGCTCAAGAGTCTCCTGCCTCTGCCTCCCAAGTAGCTGGGACTACAGGCACCCGCCACAATGCCCAGCCATTTTTTGGTTGCAGCCACCATTGTTGTTTGGCGAGCTGGGCTGGATTCGAACCCGCCAGTTCAGGTGTACGTGGCTGGCGCCAAGCCTGATTTTCTTTTTCTTTTTTTTTTTTTAATTGAGACAGAGGCTCACTATATTGCCCTTAGTAGAGTGTCATGGCATCACAGCTCACAGCAACCACAAACTCTTGGGCTTAAGCAATTCTCTTGCCGCAGCCTCCTAAGTAGCTGGGAGTACAGGTGCCCGCCACAATGCCTGGCTATTTTTTTTTGTAGTTGTCATTGTTGTTTAGCAGGCCGGGGCTGGGTTTGAACCTGCCAGCCCTAGTGTATGTGGCCGGCGCCCTAGCCACTGAGCTATGGGCGCTGAACCCCTTATGATTTTTCTTTTTTTTTTTTTTTTTGAGACAGAGCTGCAAGCTATCACCCTGGATGGAGTGCTGTGGCATCACAGCTCACAGCAACCTCCAATTCCTGGGCTCAAGCGAGTCTCTTGCCTCTGCCTCCCAAGTAGCTGGGACTACAGGCGCCCGCCACAACGCCCGGCCATTTATTGGTTGCAGCCATCATTGTTGTTTGGCAGGCCCAGGCTGGATTCGAACCCGTCAGCTCAGGTGTACGTGGCTGGCGCCTTAGCCCGTTAAGCCACAGGCGCCAAGCCATGATTTTTCTTAATAACATTTTTTCTCTAGATTTATTGTAAGACTATAGTATTTAAGCTGGGCGAGGTGGCTCATGCCTGTAATCCCAGCACTTGGGAAGCCAAGGTGGGTGGATCACCTGAGCTCACAGGTTTGAGATCAGCCTGAGCCAGAGCGAAACTTTGACTCTAAAAATAGCCAGGCTGGCTCGGCACCTGTGGCTGTTGCGGGTTAAGGTGCCAGCCACGTACACCTGAGCTAGAGGGTTCGAATCCAGCCCGGACCCGCCAAACAACGACAGCTGCAACCAAAACATGGCTGGGCATTGTGGCGGGCACCTATAGTCCCAGCTACTTGGGATGCGGAGGCAAGAGACTCACTTGAGCCCAAGAATTGGAGGTTTCTGTGAGCTATGATGCCACAGCACTCTCTCCAGGGTGACAGCTTGAGGCTCTGTCTTGAAAAAAAAAAAAAATAGCCAGGCATTGTGGCAGGCATCTGTAGTCCCAGCTACTTGGGAGGCTGAGGCAAGAGAATCGCTTAAATCCAGGAGTTTGAGGTTGCTGTGAACTGTGACGCCATGGCACTCTACCGAGGGTGACATACTGGGACTCTGTGTCAAAAAAAATCCCCCCAAATCAAAACAAACAAAAAAAACTATAGTATTTAAGCATATAATATACCAAATATGCATTAATCAACTGTTTACATTGTTGGTAAGGCTCATGGTCAGTGGTAGGCCATTAGTAGCTTAGTTTTTGGGGAGTGAAAAGTTATACATGGATTTCTTACTGTGTGGGAGGAGGGGAGGTTAGTACCCCAACCCCTACGTGGTTCAAGGGTCAGCTGAAGCTAATTCTATAGATTACATATTTTGTGGATTACTGGCTCATCATTCATTCATTATCAAATGTTTATTAAGTATCTGCTATATGCCAGGTATTCTGTGTATGGAGCGTACAGTGGGGCAGGAGGTGGCATGTGATGGTTCATTTGCTAGCTGGCTAGATGACGTGATATAGCTTAAGGGAGAGGAAGACATCTATAACCCTTTTGGTCAGATTAGCTAAGAAATATATTTTATATGGGCAGAAATTTGTCAGGGACAGAACACCAGGTTAGCAGCAAGCATTGCTAAGAACCAGAGCCAGGAACTAGAATGTATATTGAATAAGTTCCAATGCCTTAAATCTTTCACTTATTTTTTTTTTTTGAAAGAGATAATATACAGGGTGGCACCTGTGGCTCAACGGAGTAGGGCGCCAGCCCCACATGCCAGAGGTGGTGAGTTCAAACCCAGCCGCAGCCAAAAACTGTAGAAATAGGTAATATAAATGAATGATAACATTGTACTAGGGGAAATCCTAACTATCTAGAACACTCATAAGTAAGTCCTCTGGATAGGTAAGAGTTTACCTCTTTAAGCACAAGAACCCTTGCCCATTTGGAATGCTTGGAATTAAGAAACACAACACACATTACTCTGCCTCCTTCAGCTGAATATAATTTAACATATATTGGTGATCTGGGTCATAGCTATTCCATAGTAAAGTCATGATGGCTTTGACTGGGCACCCACGGCTCAAGCAGCTAAGGCGCCAGCCACATACACCTGAGCTGGAGGGTTTGAATCCAGCCGGGGCCCACCAAGCAACAATGATGGCTGTAACCAAAAAAATAGCCGGGCGTTATGGCAGGCGCCTGTAGTCCCAGCTATTTGGGAGGCGGAGGCAGGAGAATCGCTTTAGCCCAGGAGTTGGAGGTTGCTGTGAGCTGTGATGTCACAGCACTCTACCTAGGGTGACAGCTTGAGGCTCTGTCTCAAAAAAACAAAAAAAAAGTCATGATGGCTTTATGACCCACTGAGGTAGGTGAAACTGACTGCCCTGATCCTTACAGGGCCTACGCTGTCCTGAGTTCTGGATTCTAGTGTTTTTTTTTTGAGACAGAGCCTCAAGCTGTCACCCTGGATAGAGTGCTGTAGCATCACAGCTCACAGCAACCTCCAATTCCTGGGTTCAAGCGAGTCTCCTGCCTCCACCTCCCAAGTAGCTGGGACTACAGGCGCCCACCACAACGCCCGGCCATTTTTTGGTTGCAGCCATCATTGTTGTTTGGCGGGTCCAGGCTGGATTTGAACCCGCCAGCTCAGGTGTACGTGGCTGGCGCCTTAGCCCGTTGAGCCACAGGCGCCGAGCTGTAGTGTGCTTTTTTTACAGTTTGTCTGCCCCTTTTTTGGCTTTTCTGGGATCAATAGTCATTTCTTGAGCTTTCAGAGTGCCTTCCAAGAATAGATTATTTCCCTACTCCCAATTTACTGCTGGCCTTAGAAGCCATAACTTTGTTTTAAAAGTGTAAAAAAATATACAAGACAAAAGGCAAGGGGCGTGGGTGTTTGTTTTCCTTATGGACTTAGTCCCTGTAAACTCCATTCTGGGGCCACTCAAAGGCCTGTTTTGCTGTTTCCTGTGTTCAGGTGTATTTTGGGGGAGGGGAGGCTATTGAGTTTCAAATAGGTGAAGTACTGCACAATAGCAAACAGATGAAAAAGAGATGGAGGAATTGGAAGAAAGTAAAAAAAGATGCAGCAGCCCAGGACACCAAGACCGTGACAGAGAACAGCAAAACCTGGAAGAAAGCAGTGGGGAAGGAGGAACTGTGCTGGGGTGAGTTGCTGTGACAACCGGGCTGATTTTGAGTATATAAACACCAAACCTTGCTCTTGGCTGCAGCTCAGCTCAGCAGGCTTGGAGCCTGACTGTCCAGCTGCCCCTTCAGGGATATGCTGTTTTTAGGGATGGTGTTGTCCTACAAGCTGTTTCTGAGTCTTTTGTTTTTGTGCCGGAGTCAGTGATTAATATGGTGGTTAGTTACCTGGAAAATCTATGAAAGCAAAGCACCTCCCCACTCATCAGAATGTCATTCAGTGGGTCAGAGTGGGAAAGGGATCTGTACTTTAAAGGGTGGCAAAGCCATTGTGATAAGCAGCTACTAGCATTCAGCCCTGAGGATAAAATTCTCAGTGTGAAGTTTGGGGGCTGCTGTTTTTCCTTTAATAGCACCTAACAGGGTCTTTAAACAACAACAACAAAAATTTATGGTGCCTGTGGCTCAAGGAGTAGGGTGCTGGGCCCCATATACTGAGGTGGTGGGTTGAACTCGCCCTGCCAAAAACTGCAAAAAAAAAAAAGAAAAAAATTTAGAGATAGGGCCTTGCTCTGTCACCAGCTCACTACACCTAGAATTCCTGGGCTCAACTGATCTCTCCCCAGGAAGCTGGGACTACAAGTGTGTACCACCATATCTGGCTCCCAAATTGGTTTTATAAAGCTGGTCCAGAGGTTTTTAAGAACTTGTCTGGCAGTACCGTGTTTTTTCTTCTTCTTCTTCTTTTTTTTTGTGTGTTTCTTCTTTTTGACTGATTAAAGGAGGTCCTTTAGAAACTTTCTAGCAGGGCGGTACCTGTGGCTCAGTGAGTAGGGCGCCGGCCCCATATACCGAAGGTGGTGGGTTCAAACCCCGCCTCGGCCAAACTGCAAAACAGAAAAATAGCCGGGAGTTGTGGCGGGTGCCTGTAGTCCAGCTACTCAGGAGGCTGAGGTGAGAGAATCGCCTAAGCCCATGAGTTGGAGGTTGCTGTGAGCTGTGTGACGCCATAGCACTCTATTGAGGGCAATAAAGTGAAACTTTGTCTCTATAAAATATTAATAATAATAATTTTTTTTAAAAAAATAGAAATTTTCTAGCAGGAAGAATGATGACCTACAGTGCACCCTAACTGGAGGACCTGCATACTGGAATAGGAGCTCTCCAAGAGCTAAAGTGAGGGACATTCAAAAATGCTGTCATCTGTAAAGCAGGCTGCTGGGATACATTTAATTGGGCCCTCTTCAGGGGTTGTAATCAAGGACATGGAGTGGACACAGCACTGTGTTCGCCAGCCTCTAGATATTTACACAGATCCCAGTGCCGTTTGTGTCAGGGACCAGGACCTATCACAACCAGCACTGCTAGTGTGAACTCTTATTTCCTGTACAATATCCTACCCACTGAGCTGCGGGTGCCGCCAGTTATACCATTTTCTATTTTGGCTGGTTATACAATTTGTATAGTAGTGAGTTTGCACTAAACCTATGTTTTTCTGTCTTTGACTGAAGGCTCCGAATATGGCTGGCCTTTGGGATTCAGTCTTGGCCCTCCAGTATTCTTGCTATACCCTCTCTTTGGAAACTCCCATCTACTCTTGTGTAACACAGTATGATCTTTATGCCCAAGAAAGATCCACGTTTTTAGTCCTAATGTCTCAAATTTCAGTTCTGCATCTTCCAGTTCACTAGATATTTTTAGTTTGATATTTCATACCATCTCAAAGTCTATATAACTAAAGCAAGACTTTCTTCCTAAATCAGCCTTCTCTGAGCTTCTTTTTTTTTATTAATGGTCATTCTCCAGGTCACACAATAACATTTAAAACCATGAAGTTGACTTTGACCACTACCTTTCCTTGCTTTCCTGGACCTAGTCATCAAAGCATGTTGAATCCTCCTTTCTAATGTCTCTCATTATCATTTCACCACCCCCACCCCCACTTTTTGGTGCTAATTTGCAGTTAAGACCTGAAGTATCTCACCTGTAAGGCCTTGGACCTGAATTCTACCTGCAGCTACATCCCCTCAACAATCCTACACGAGAGTACTCTACCTTCAACTCCTGCTGAGGAACCATTAACGCCCCCCCCCCGCCCCACCATGACTAAACTGAGTCCCAATCTTTAAGCCTAAGACTCAGATTTAGTCTATCTTCTATTTTTTTTGAGACAGAGCCTCAAGTTGTCACCCTGGATAGAGTGCCGTGGCATCACAGCTCACAGCAACCTCCAATTCCTGGGCTCAAGGGAGTCTCCTGCCTCCGCCTCCCAAGTAGCTGGGACTACAGGCGCCCGCCACAACGCCCGGC
>CAUYRH010090017.1:0-19160 GCA_963574655.1 Perodicticus potto
CCAGGAGATTAAATTTCTCTTGGACACTGGAGCAACCTTCTCTGTACTTCTCTCTAACCCTGGTCTTTTATCTCTCAAATCCATAACTATACAGGGGGTGTCTGGAAAGCCGGTTACCAAATTTTTCTCCCAGCCTTTAAGCTGCAATTGGGATAACTTGCTGTTCTCTCCTGCCTCCCTAATAAAAAAAAAAAAAAAAAGAAAAAAGAACAGAAAAGAAACAGGTACAGGAGGAACTCAAGCCCAGAATCATGAATGGTTGCCACAGGCCTTCCAGGACAGTGCCCCACCCCACCCACAGCTCTGACCAGTGGGGACTGGAGGTGTCAGCAGACATATCAATGGGGGATATAGCTGAGAAAAACCCACCTCGTCAGGGGCCACCTAATCCTAGAACACCTGCCATCAGGTGGGAAGGAGGGACAGAGCTTGCCCCACATGCCTCCAGGGACATACAGGTATCCTCTTTTCCTGGTCACCAACAGGTAAGTGACTGAGAGCCACCAGCCGTAGGCACAGCTCCTGGTCTCAGCTGGAATACTTGGTGCCATTTCACTACTCTCTAAGGCCAGGCCAGCCATTCAGCAGAGCTGTCCCATCCTGCCCAGGAGCCACAATTATTGGCCCATCCTGCCCATCCTCCCACCGCCCACCTATTCTCCCCTGAAGGCAGGTAGACAAGGGAAGGCCAGGCAAGAGGCCACTGGGGCAGAGGGTACAGTCAACTTAGGACAACTATACCAGAGGAAACTGGGTCAGCCCTGGTCCCAAAAGAAAGGTGGCACAGATGAACACACCAACTGTGGATGCCAGCCTACACTGGCGGCAGGCACTGTGCAGGGCTGGCCACAGGGAAAGAGACCTTTCCTTTTCTCAAGGAAAGGCTGATGCCATTTCTTCATAGGGCAACGCTTCTCAATGCTTCTTTAATACAGTTCCTGTGGGTCGCAACCCACGGGAACTGTACTAAAAGGCCACGACATTAGGAAGGTTGAGAACCACTGTCATAGGGAAATGTCTGTTCTAACTCTCAGACCCTGGGTGAAAGCAGGGAAAGCCTTGCAGGTATGCAAGCCAGGAAGAAAAATCCCCATGGGGCCACCCTGCCCCCAGAAACCCTCCTGATAGTAGGCCTGGTTCCTCCCCAGGTGGAAGAATCAGCTCTCACCCCAGGTGACCAGGGGCTCTGCAGCAGATGCCAGGCAGTCACTCCCCCCACATCTGACCATATCATGAATCTAATTTTCAGAAAGAGCCAGCCTCGCCTCATAGCCACCTTCCCACAGGGACACCTAAAGATAGGTTTGGACAGCACCATGGGTCAGCAGGATTATCAACCACAGAGGGCAGCTTCTGTGGGGGAGGGACAGATAGCACAACCCTAGGGCAAGGCCCATGGAGCTATGTGCAAGTCTACAGAGACAGCTGCAGGGCTGGGCTATTGGGGTCAGCCATCTGTTCTGGGGCTTGGCCGCAGGAAGTCAGCCCTTATTGTGTGGCTTCCCTGCCCCCACACAGGGTCCACAAGCTCAGGGCATCCCAGGTGGCAGTGGGATGTGGGGTCTGGACAGTCTACGGAATGCTATGGACTTCCGTCCAGACAGAAGACCTCCCTTCTCCCTCACCTCCAGCACAGAGAGATAACCAGAACCACAGCTCTGGGCACTTAGGAGGGGAGGGGAACTTTGAGGCCTGCTCCTGTTCTGGCTCAGTCCTCTAAGCCCACCCCCAGAATGAAATCACCTGAACCTCACTCTCCTCCCTCTCCAGAGAGCCTGGGTAGCTCGAGAGATTCCACCAAGACCAAATATGGCCTTGATGGCCAGGCCACTGGTCAGGGGTTGGGCTCAGGCTGCGCTAAATAGACATGCTCCTGGGCACAAACATCCTTGGTGTTCCTCTGAGCCAGGCGCTATGCTAGGTTTCAGGGCCAGGGAGTGGGAGGGGATTGGCTGGGGAGACAGATGGCCCCAGCAGCATGTGATCAGGGCCACAGGAAGACCATGGAGGTCCAATCCTATTAACTGATTCCTCAGTACGTCCTGGAGCTGGCAAGAGCTTGGGGACCACCATCAAGACAGCAGGTGCACAGCACACACATGCATGAAGTTAACCACCAGTACCATCTGTCCTAACGTCACGATTCTGTCTCTCCTGGTGAGAAGGAAGCCCCACATTCAACACCACTGCTCCTGTTAAAGTTGTGTGGCCCAAAACAATAGTGATGCATGTGGCTACTAAGCACTTGAAAAGAAACTAATCCCAACATCTCCCTGAGATGTACTGCAAATGCACACTAGATTTCAAAAACATGGTATCTTTTTAAAAGAATGTTTAAAGATCTTATTAATAATTTTGCATTCACTCATATCCAAAATATCTGTATTATTAAAATTAATCCACCTGTTCATTGTACACTTTAAACGTGGCTGCTAAGATGAAAATTACACATGTAGTTCATATTACATTTCTGCAGGACAGGGCTGCCTTGAAGCAATAGCACTAAACCAATGGAATGGAAGCTGAGAAGCTGGGCAGAACTTCAGCATTCTGACAGAGCTGGTAAGACAACAGGCAGAGCCCAGGACCTGCCAAGGAATAGAGGCCTTGGTTAAACACGCAGGTTTTCAGATTAGCCCTTCCAGAGGGGCTGAATACTAGGAGAGTAGATAAAACAGAACAGATCAGCCCTCACAAAGACTGAAGCACAGCTTTGAATCAGCTCAATTCCAGACTACATTAAGATGATCTGCTCTGTTCTTATTCTAACTGCCTCCAACAGGCAGCATGGTGGCTCACACCTATAATCCTAGCACTCTGGGAGGCTGAGGCAGGCGGATTGCTTGAGCCCAGAAGTTCAAGACCAGCCTGAGCAAGAGCAAGACCCCATCTCTACTAAAAATAGGAAAAGTAGCTGGGCATCATGGCAGGTACCTATAGTCTCAGCTACTAGGGAGGCTAAGGCAGGCAGAAAGATCACTGAACCCAAGACTTTGAGGTTGCTGTAAGCTATTATGATGCCATGACACTCAGCCCAGGGCAACAGATTAAGATTCTGTCTCAAAAAAAAAAAGTAAATCTCTAGAGAAAAAATAAAATCATCCAGAGCCTCAAATATCTCTGTAATTTCTGAATACATCAATTAAAAATAACCAGGAAGGCCAAGAGACAAGACCAAATAAACAAACAAAAAAAAAATTTTTTAAACCCCAACAAATTCCCCAGAGAACCAAATATTGCAGTTATCAGATACAGATTCTAAAATTATTGTAATTAGTGTAGGAAAAAAATAGTAAGATAAACAATTTCACCAGAACCGAAATCTATGGAATAAAAATCAAATGAAAATCTAGAACCAAAAAATTAAATTGGGGGCAGCGTTTGTAGCTCAGTGAGTAGGGTGCCAGCCCCATAACCCAAGAGTGGCAGGTTTAAACCTGGTCCCAGCCAAACTGCAACAACAACAACAAAATTTAAATTGGAAACTCAATATATGGGTTTAATAGCAAATTAGACATAAGTAAAGAAAGGATTAGCAAACTGGAAGGTAGATCAGAAATAAATATATAGACTGAAACATGGACAAAAAGGGGATAAAAGACTTACAAAAGATATAGACACACAGGTCCAACCTGTGTGTAACTGGGGTCCTGAAAGAAGAGGGTGTAAAGAATGGAACCAGGGCAGTGCCTGTGGCTCAAAGGAGTAGGGCGCCAGCCCCATATACCGGAGGTGGTGAGTTCAAACCTTGCCCTGGCCAAAAACTGCAAAAGGAAAAAAAAAAAGAACGGCACCAAAACAATATTTAAAATACAATGCCCCCAAATTTTCTAAAACTGAAGCATGACATCAATAGAGTCAAGAAGTGCTATAAATTCCACAATAGATTAAATATAAATAAAACCACACCTGGGCACATAAAACACTCCTAAAAATAGAACAGAAAATCTTATAATCAGCAAAGGAGGGGTGGCACAGTATCTTCAAAGTAGCAACAAAGCAACAACAGCTGACCTAAACAGAAACCATGGAAAAAGACTATGTGATAACATCTTGAAAGTGGTAAAGAAAAAACTATCAATCTAGAATTCTATATCCAGAAAAAATAATCTTCAAATAAGAATAAAGACCAGAGATGTCATCAGTAGCAAACAGGTACTGAATGAAATACAAAGGGGAAAAATACAGGGGGTAAAGGAAAAATGGTCTCAGACGGAAATTCGGGAAAGAACAGAAAACAATGGAAAGGGTATATGCATTAGTCATTCTCTATCAATATTGACCATACAAAACACAAAAGAAAAATACAAAAGAGCAACAATGTAACAATAATATCAGGAGGGATACAAAATACATGGAGGAGGTTAAATTACATAACAGTATCATAAAAAGGGAGGCGTGGGTAAATGAAGTTCCAACGTCCTAAGATGTAGTAAAAGTGCTAGTTTATAGCAAACTTCAACAACTAAAGGATACATGTTGTAATCTCCAGCAAAACCACTAAAAAATGTATGAAAGAATGTATAAAACACTTTCCGATTCTAAACTCAAAACTTCCCCAAACCCAAAGATCCAAGAGTAGCTCCTTTAATCAACAGGTTAGCTATATCTAAGGACACACTTCAGTTGTTAAAAATTACCATTCTATGGACCCACAAGTACGTAATGAAATAATGACCAAAAATTACAAATGAAATAAATCGACAGGTGGAATAAGCACACCCCACAGAGCTCACCATTCCTGCTCTCTGCCCCCCTACCCTCCTGAACTGTCCAGCTTCCGAGTCCAAGCCTCCTCAAATTATGCTCACTGTAAAGGCACAACCGTCCTTGTTGGTTGTTGCTCTAATCAACTCTGGAAAGAAAGTGCTTGTATCCTTTCCCAAGATTAGAAGAGAACCCCAAATACAATAAAGAGCTCAGTGCTCAGTAAGTGCCCACTTTTAGAAGGAAGTTGGTACCCAAATGATGACAAAGCCATCTCACCTCAAGATTGAGACCAAGAAAAGCTCAGGTGTGGTGCCCCACAGAGGGCTTCTCCACCTCCACCTGTTATGTTTCACATTCAAAAAGTGGCAACAGTTCCAAAGCCCAGGAGAGAAACTGAGCCTAAAATATCCCATGAACACAGAATCAGGAAAGCCTAGGTTTGGGAAGTCTCTCTCTCTCCTAGCTCACGCCCTTTCTCCCAAACCTTCATTTCTCTCTCCCTTCAAGCAAACATTTACAGATGGCCATGACCTATTGAACAGCCATACACTGGACCCATGAAAGTGACCTTGAGACAGGACCCCTACTCTCAGGGCTCAGCCTATAAGCAGGGCATGTCAATGATGCTCCCATTTCACATACAGAGAAGGTGAGGCTCAGATAGGCTCAACAACTTAGCAAGGGACAGGCCAGACCCTGAACCTTGGCAGTCTAGCTCTGGCTGCCTCCATGGCAGGTGCCCTTCACCACGGACCTCTCTAGGTTGTGTACTGAGCTCTGGGAGTCATCATGGAGGGGGAGCAGGGGACCATCTGGGAAGGTCCAGAGAGGAGCCCCTGTGTGTATGTGGGACAGGTGGGCATCAGCTGGGCAGAATGACAGGGCTGAGACCAGTCTCTTTAGGACACTATCCTGTTGGGGGACACTCTCATGCATTGTGACTTCACCAGGCAGGTAAGCCACAACAAGCTGGCTCGACACTTAACTAACCAATTCTTATCCCAGCTTCTGGTTGCTGGTTTGGCTGAGACCTAGAGTAATCCAGGAAGAAAGGGAATAAAATTTCTCCATTTTCTAATTCCCTGCAGGATCCGGGTATACCTCTCATCTATGAAGAATGATCATAGGTGAATGAATAAATAAGCAAGTGAACAACTAATGGGTGGGAAACATGAGTAACTAAATAGATAATGAATGAGTAGATGAATGAGTGAATGATTGAGTTTGTGAGCGGATGAGTGAATGAGTCAGTGAGTGAATTAGTGAATGAATGAGTTAAATAGTGAGAGCATGAGGGAAGACATCTCTGGGGATATTGTCACCCTGGAAGCCATCGAGGTACCAAGGGCTCTCATCACTGCCTTGGACGTACCCTTGGTACTCAAGGCAAGGCAGGCTCTGCCTTATCCCCACACAGCTGAGGACACAGAGCAATAAACATTAGGTGAAAAAAATGATAATAATAATAATAAATTTAAAAAATAAACACCTGGAGAACAAGTGACCCACCCTAGTACTTCCCTCCCTGCAGGCTCCCAGGGAAGGGGTCTGGTGTGGTCTCACTGGGCTCAGAAGGTAAATGATCTGATCCTGAGCACAGTTCTGCAGTCAGGGAAGGCTTAGGCCACCAGCACCATATGCTCAGAAAGATGAGTTACCACAGCACCAGAGGCAGCTGCCCTGCAGACAGTGGGGTCTCGCTCTCTGCCCCCCACCAGCTGTCCCCAGCCCAACACTGCTGCTTGACAGCCAGTGGTCTGCTCAGGGCTTGCACTGCAGCCAGCACCCCCACTTACCCAGCAAAGACCCACACAAAGACAGCGTTACCACCCCAGTCTCCCCGTGCCTGACCACACTGCCCATTCCCCTCTCCATCAGCACACACAGCCCCACTCCCACTGTCCTCACCAAATCCTCTCTCGGGAGTACTGCAGCCTATGTCCCTGGGGCCAGGGTTCTTACTAGACAGGGAGCAATGCCAGTCACACGTGGGGAGTGTATGAAGTGGTCAGTGGATCAGCCACATCACCTATAGGTCCTGCCCACCCAAGTGTGTCTGATCACACCACCCTCATGGTGGGGCCCCAAAGAGGAAAGCCCTACCTCCATGTAAGAGCATAAAAACACAACTTTGACCTCTTCTGGGCCACAAGAGGTCACAGACTCCGTGCCCACAGGTGTAGGCTTCCTCCCTTATGTATTGAGGGGGTACCCCGCCAATCTTTGAGTCAGAGTGAGGCACAGGTACCTTGTGACCCAGACTAACTCAGCCCTGCCCATTGACAAGGAGAATCCTAGAGAAAAAGGGCAGGCTTTGACCATCACAGGGTGGCCACTCTCAGAGCTCACTCTACCCTCACCTGAGGGGCCCAGAGAGGCAGATAGGTGACTGGTTTGAGGCCACCTACGAGCCTGGCTCGGACATGTAGGCCTGCACTTCTACTGCAATACGGTTTTGTTCCTTCCACCTAAGCGCAGCCCCATTCTCCTCTGAAGAATAGCCCCTAACCCTATAGAACCCCAAACCAAAACCAGGAGGGTACCAGGTGTTCCAAATTAAGGTCTCTATGCTCAGGTTTCTCTTCAGATCATGTAAATCTTTTGCCTTTTACCAAATTAAGGTCAATGAGGTCTCTGTCGGGGTCTCAGTCTTGAGGGAAGGGGGACTGAGGGCCACCCTTGGGCTACATGATTGGCCCTGTCCTGAAGACAGGCAAGAGCAGAGGAGCTCCATGGGTTACACTGAGTGGAGTGCAGGCAGCTCCAGCCCTGCAGCTAGCCTGTCCATAGACCCTGCGGGTAAGCAGTCAGGGCCTCAAGCCAGGCCCACCCTCCACCTTGAGAGGGACAGGACTAAAGCACCACAGCCTGGCCAGACAGCCAGCCATACAACTGAGCTCAGCGTGTACCCCTTGTTGTGGAAGGCTGCCAGCTGCCCACGTCTACCCGGAACAGAGCTGGCCCCGCAGCTGGATTCCCCAAGTCAAATGCCTGTGTCCTCCAGCTCACTGTCCAGAAGCTTTTCCTCAGGAAATTATTTGCAAGAAAAAAAGCTATTTCTAAGGGTCTTCCAGGCCATGTTTTCACAGGTGAGCAGCAGCCTTGTTGGTCTTATCACAGAGAAAATCTGAAGGATGAGGCTCTGACAGGACACCAAGCACCACAGACACCATTAGCGGGACAGCGACCCGGCTGCCTGAGTGTGAACACGCACGCAAAGAAGCTGGCCAGACGCAGGACACACCGAAAGGGCTCACTTTCAGCCAGGGTGACAAGAGCGTGGGTGGCTCTCCTTTCTCTACACAGACATATTTCCTCTACTGCTTTCATAATATTTCTCAGAAGAACATAACATAAGAAGGCGGCAGGTAATGTTAACACAAAAACTCTACTTTCAGTAGAAATGTCCCGTTGCAGCAGGGCACCATGTCGCAGGACACATGACATCCCCAAAGCCTGAGTTCACCTAGGAACATCATCTCTGAGTCCCTCCACAGCGAAATGTGTCTTGAGTCTGGGAATCATCAGTGCAGAGTGGAATGGATGGGCCACGGATCAGTCCACGTGAAACCCACCGGCACAACAAAAGAGCCCCCGGCAAGAATGGCAAGAGCCATTTGCCCTGAACACATGCAAATTTTTTTCTCCTTTCCACTATTTCCCAAATTCTCCCCAATCTACTGAACTTCATGAAACTAAAAATAACACCTGGCAGCGGTGTGGGCACAGGCAGTGAGCGAGCCTCAGTGTGGCGAGTACCGCAATCCCGGCCATGCCCTAGGCCCGCAGCAGAGTGCTGACAGCCAGGCTATTTTCATTTCCAGAGCGAGGTTACCATGGAGTTTAATTTCCTCAAGTGCTCCCTTTGGCATCTGTTCTATAAATGGCTTTGGGGTTTGCACCAAATACACTCACTGGAGACAGAATTACCAATTCTGTAAAGCTCACAAATCCTGAATGCTTCTCCCTGAGCTTCCGGCAGCCTGTCGGGCTCCTCCTCCAGGGGCCAACCCAATCACTTGAGCACACATGGAACACCTACTGTGTGCTGATGGGGGGTTTATAAATGAGGAGGTCCATACCACTCCTCAGGAACTGGGGAGAAGTTGGGGGATCTCCTGCCTGTAGGGAAATGGTAGATCAGGGCCCCTCAGAGATCTGGGGGCAGGTCAAACCCACAGCTCTGCAAATTGGAGGTGCTATCTGAATCTGAGTGCTTTAAAATAAAGTAAAGGACATTCTGGAGACCCTGGTAAATGTGGATGAGTTATGAGCTTTGTCAAGCATCCTCTATTTTCCAGTCGTGTGCAGTTTCAACACATTCAGAATAATGTCTGGGTATTCCAGCCCTTAGTCAGCTCCCACACGGCTGGTCTTGCCTCTAACAGGATGCCCCAAGCATCCTCTGATGGGGACGGCCTCTCTGCTCTCCAGGGGAGCCTGACAAGGAGTGGGAATCACAAGCAGCCCCACAGCACCCCCACAATCTGGGAGCCATCATACTCATCCCAACAGAAGAAGAGATGGAGGATAAGGGAGGCCTCCACATTTCCAGGGGGTGGCAGAGCCAGAACACAATGTACTGTCTCCTTCCTTGCTGAACAGCTCTCAGTGACCCCCAGTGTTGCACACCCAGCCTCTGCCCTGATGCAGCCTAAGAAAAACTGAGGAACAGGGAAGAAAGACAAGCCTCAGGGAAGCAGGTGCACTCAGCACCTGGACTCTGGGCATCCACCCCAAGAGAACACAGCCTCCCCCTGCCCATCCCTTAAATTCAGGAACCCTGACCCAGCATGACAATAGCCTCCAAGGGTATCCATGTTGAACTGCTAGTGTTACCAAGGTCTCAGACCTGCCCCTGGTTTTCCTCTTGTTGCCTGGAGCCCCCAGCATAGCTGGGGCCTGAGACTAATTACTCCAGAAGCTACCCAAAGGCACTGGCATCACAGAGTCCTTGTTCACAGCAGAAAAGCAGGCAGAATGCCATACTCATGGGCACCACACAAGGCCTTGAGGGCCACATCCCCCAGGGAGAAGCTTCTCCATGGTTGCCCTCAGCTCTGTCTATGTCACTCATAGAGTAAAAGTCAACACCAAAGATAAAATAAAAATCCCTCAGCAGTGCCAAAAATACCTCCCCACGGGATGAGGCTGAGCAGGCGCCAGCTTCCACAGCAGCAGCTGTTGCTATGGTTACCAGGCTCCAGACAGTCAGCCTAGGGAGGACCAGTGGGCCAGAGAGGGGGCCAGCTTTGGAGTGGGGGGACAGAGCGGGTAGGCCAGCCACAGGTGGGGGAGAGGGGATAGCTCAGGGTTGGGAGACACAGAGTGGGGGGTCAGCCTCAGGTGGGGGGACGGAGGGATGTCAGGGGCAGCCACAGGGTGTAGGGGCAGAGAGGGGGCCAGCCATGGGGTTGGGGGACAAAGGGCCAGCCTCAGAATTGGGGAGACAGCAGGAGAGAAAAGGGACCAGCCATGGTTATAGAGGAAACAGAGGGGAGCATTTCACAGGGCGGGAGGGACAGAGAAGAGCCAACCAGTATGGCAGGCCCCCTACCCATGACCAGGACTGAGACAGAGATAAACACATGTACCAGCCTTGGTCCGTCTGGAACAACTACCTGTCCAGACTTGGGGGGCTCAGCAGGCTCCCCACACATCACCCTTCTAGGGGGACACTGGCCCCTTGCACAATGTTGTCTGCTTACTGCCATGTCTGTGCTGAGAGATACCCTGACCCCAGGGAGGGGGTAAGGTGCTGCCAGAGTGCCAAGTCCCAGCCCACCACCTCCTCTTGCTCATCCCCACACACTGATAAAACTGATCAGCAGATAAACTCAAGGGGGAGGGTAGTTCACTTCACAGTAAAACTGTTGCCAGAATGGATAATGGACAAAGGAAAAGAGGACCCCCCTCAGATGTTAACACAGTTCTAGTCTGAGCCCAACAGGTCCACTACATTCTCCCAGAGAGCCCTGACTCCAGTGTCGAATGATTTCCAAAGCCCTCATCATCACAACCATCCCCTCTGCAGTTTGAGTCCACTCCTTGGCCTGCAGCGTGTGGCTCTCTGGCCCTGCCCCCCGCAGAGCCAGGCAGGAGCAGGTTGGCCTGGGCCCACTGGGCACATAGCCCCACAGCCTGCCCAGCCAGGGGTCCCCTGCACCCACCTAACAAGCTCACTCTCCTCCCCAGGGCCTACGGGTATCCCTCACTCTCTGAGCCTCCCTGATCCTACAACTGTGCTGATGACTTGCAGTGACATTCACATTAGGGACAGAAAGCAGAGTTAGCCAGCCTGTGTCACAGAACCTTGGAACACCACCTCTTAGTCCTCCTTCTTTCTGACACACGTGCAGCCCTGTGAGAGGGCTCAGAGCCAGCACCCACTGCCTGGTGAGAGCCGGCAGCTTGCTCCCACCACATCCCCAGTGCCAGGCACTCTGGCTGCCCACCACTGTCGGCTGGGGGAAAGTGGGGCTTCCTAGTACATTTAGAACCCTGAGTCCCCCTTTACCCCTAACCCTCCTAGGTCCCACAACAGACACGGCCTGGGACCATGCACTTTCCCTATTCCATACAGCCGACAGAGGCCATGAATAATTCTTCTACCCACCGCCCCCCATCTGCCTCTCCCAAAAATGTTGAGTACCCAGGTCATTCTCACACACCCCTATCCCATTCCCAGCTCCTTGTACACAGCTGTGAGGCCCATATCCCTAAACTCTATTTTCATATGCCCTCCCTCAAGAGCCTTCAATGGCTCTCTCGTACCACTGACAAGGCAAGCAATTAAAACACCTCCTGAGATAGTGTGGTCTTACCATCTCAGCACTGACCAGAACGCACATGCACACTCCAGCCAGCTGTCTCCCATATCCTCTCTCAAAGATGCCATCCTGGGATCCCACCAGTGGCTCCAGGCCCTGCTCAAGGAGCCTTGTCCAGGGAGCCCTCTAGACATTCCTTTCACAGGGCGGCCATGCCTGCCTGGGCTGCACCCTGTCCTCTGGCAGTAAAGATGGCAACCAGGCCACACTGGCCTCCCCCAGCTCCAGTAATAAACCACCACAAATGGACTCACAAGAACACACTTGTTATCACAGTTCTACAGGTACCTCATTCTTCATCGCTAGGCTCCTTTTTCTCTCTTCCACAGTCACATCCCGTTCTGACTCTGACCCTCCTGCTTCCTGCTTAGGAGGACAGTCAGCACAACCTCCCCATCTCACAGCTCTTAACTTAATCCCCTCTGCTAAGTTCCACTGCCATGTAAGGTGGCACCTAGAAAACACTATCAGACAAGGTCCTCATAAGAGAAAAGCTAATGTCAGGGTAATGTCACAACCCAGCAGGGCCCCTCCTCAAGGGCCATTAGCCCTGAGGACCATTGGGCATGTCCCACCCCTTCCAGCCAGGAGAGTCCGACAAACACACCCACAAGTGCTTCAATGTCCCCACTTCTCAAGAAGAGCTCCCTGCCAACCTCAGGGGTTTCAAGGAGGACTTGTGAGGGACCTCTGGGCCACAGTGTATTGGTAATCAAACTGCAGATAAAGAAGGCCTCCACTATAATGCCTTCCCCAGCCCTGCCCACGCATAATTTTCCTTTCCTCAAACACAAAACACAGCAGAAACCTTTTGTTTAAAGGCTGTCAGCCGTGCAAATACCCACCCCTCCCCAGGCACCATGGCCCCTAGCAATTCCTGCCCCTCCCAAGAAGAAAGCTCCCCTCCCCTGGCAGGGTCAGGCCGACCGCCCACAGGGCAGGTGGCCCCTGAGCAAGGCCACCTCAAAGGGCTCCACATTCCCACGGAAGCACCTGTGGGGCAAGGCTGCTCCCTGGCAAGCAAGCCGAAGATGACACACACACACATACATGTGCGCACAGAGCCCAGCAAGGGCCTGCCAGGCGAGTCGTCAAGGCACATGCAGCCCTCACACAAAGCAGGGCAGGGAAGCCTGGGGGCAGGCCACCGGGCAGGCATGGGGTGGGGGAGTGTGATGTGCTGTGACAGCTGTACTCACTAGGGGCCGGTGGTGCCACTGGGCACAGAGCCATCTGTGTATGGTTAGGTTGTGGCAAACCGCAGCCACCCTTCATACCCCTGAGGCTGCCCCAGGGCGCGGGCCCATGGTTTGTCACCCGGGTTGTCCCAGGTTGCATGAGAAGGGCAAAATCCTACTGTGACCTCTAGACCAGCCTGGTTTGCAGGTGGAAAGTTGGCAGCTGCCTCCCACTCAGCCCTGCCAGACCCGGAGGGGCTCTGCCCTGTCCTGCAGTGAGCAGGAACTCGGACACAAAGGGCCTGCCTTAAAAACCATCTGTATACTGCTCAGGGAAGCAGCCAGCAGGGCCAGAACGTTTCAATGTCACCATCTCACTCCCCTCAGGGAACAAAGCATGTCTTTGTCTTTTTATCATTGCCTTCATCAAATATTTACAGAGGCTGACAGGCCATTTCAGATAGGCCAGATACCAGCCAAGTGGGCTCTTCCTGACACAGGGGAAGCACAGGTCCTGGACACTTAGGAGGTACATGGCCAGCATATGCAGCCCTCAGAGGGGAGGGAGTAGAGTACAGAGGTCCCATGTATCCCCAGCCCTCATACATGTCCTACCTGGGGTTTAGGTCCTGTCTGTTTGGACATGGTACCCAGGGCTAGCATCAGGCCAGGCAGACAGGCCAGACAGACAAGCCAGGCAGAGAGCTCAGCCCTGCTTCTGGGAGCTCTGCCACTAGAAGGAAGCAAATGCAAGCCTTGAGCCCAGGTGTTTTCCATGCTCCGCCTCCCTGGAGGCCGAGAGACCATGCCATGAGCCCCATCAGGGCCGGCAAGCAGGAACCTCAAGCCCTGAAGGCCAGGCCAGCAGCCCATCCAGATGTCATTTCTACCTCCTCTGCCCCTCCGACCTGTGCAAATGCTGAGCAGCCTCATTTGGGAAAGTCCCAATCTAGCCAGACCAGGCGATGGGACAGCTCAGCCACACACAGGGTGGACTGATATGCCCGACGAGGCAGCACAGGAAACCAGGCACAGAGACTGAATTCCATGCTCTCAGGTCCCTAAAGTGAGCAGAACACATCTGCAAGACAGAAAGCATTGATAGATGACTGAACCTTTTATAACTTTTGGGCCAGGCACTGGCTCATACCCATAATCTTAACACTCTAGGAGGCCAAGGCAAATGGATCACTTGAGCTCAGGAGTTTGAGCAACAGTGAGACCCCATCTCTAAAAATAGCTGGGCGTTGTAGCTGATGTGGTAGTCCCAGCTACTTGGGATGCTGAGACAAGAGGATCACTTGAGCTCAAGAGTTTGAGGTTGCTGTGAGCTATGATGACAGGGCACTCTACGAAATGAGACTCTGTCTCAAAAAAAAAGAAAAGAAAAGAAAGAAAGCATTGATGCCACCTGTGCTGAGGGTGCTGGGAACTCTCTGCTGGTCAGCACTGGGGAGGGAGCTGCACTGAGGATCCATCCAAGCAAAAACATGTCCCTCACCATCAACATTTGATTTCCCTTTACCTTTAGAAAAATATCATCTGTCCCTTTCTTTTTTAAAAAACTATTTCCCTTTATTTTTATATCTGCTTTTGTTTCAATTATTCCTAAATGGTTGTGTTCAATGTTTTTGCCCTGTTCCCTCAACTCAACCTATTTAGCCTGTCTTGTAAATTGGTGACTTTATTCACTTTCATGCCTCCTTTTTAATGCCCTTTTTACAAATAAAGGTGGCATATCTGTGGAAAGCAGTTCTGCATCCACTACACCCTGAGCCACTATGGCTGTCTCATCCCTCGGCCACCCAAACCCGAGGCCTAAGAGAGCACTCACTAGGCACCCCATGCTCCTGAGGGCCACATTCCACTATCCTCTGGGCTCAACTCCCTGCTAACTAAGCCACAGATCAAGGTGCCAGTTCACTTTGTCCAAACACACTGAGCAAGGGCAGCGCAGGGGCCAGCTAAGGAACTGGGCACCAGCAGCCTGGGGCAGGTGTCAAATCACCGAGAGCTCAAACAGGACAATGGCCATCGTTGTCCAGCATCCAAGTTGCTTCCTCAGTCACTCTCCCACAACCTGTGGCCCTCAAGGGAATGCACAGAAACTATCCTCTTCTTGCAGACAAAGACAGCCCCAAGCCTATCTACTGCACAAACTGCCCACCCATTTCCAGCAGCCCTAGGGACCCATACAGCAGTGACAGGGGCACCCCATCAGACAAACCTGCCCTAAACCTGGACTCTGAAGCAAGGGACCAGAAGGCAAAGCCAGGCAGTGTGGAAACCCCCTAATGAGCCATGTGATCCCCCTGATGGCATCAGGGTTAAGGATTTCACTCAATGCCCCTGCTGCACCTTAACTCATTCCAGCACTTATGGGGGTGGCATCATCCACTCCCTAGGTGGCCGAGGGCCCAGGGTGGCTGGGACTAAGCCAGGGAGAGTACCTCCACATGGTGCCTGCTCACCATGGCCAGACATTCGGCTCTTATGAAGGGACAGAGTATACAACGTTGCCCAGCTGCTGCCCCCTCCTCACTCTCCTCTGCAGCATTGGATTTTCAGTGTTTCTTATGAAAAAGCCACATTTGCTCCCCTGCTCAAACCTCATAATTAAAGATTAAAGAGGAAGAAATTCCAAGGAACCCGTCCAGGCAGATGTCAGCAGCCTTGCTGCTGGCTGACCTGACAAGATTGTTTCCTGATGTGAAGGCACAGGACAGCTGCCCAGGGCCAGACACAAACCCTAGGGTGCTCCTCAGCCACCAGTGACACAAGCATAACCCACCAGGTGGACCAGATGCCTGTAGTCACCAACCCCAGCAGTCCTACAATAAGAGATCATGAGGTCCAAAACCATCTTCAACCCCAGGTGAAGTCTCAAAAGAGGATTTGGGGGAAGCATCTCAATTCTGCTCTGATGCCATCAGAAAGGAGGAAAGTGACCCACCTAGACCCCAGACAATGGCCACCTTCCTCCTGGGAGACCCTTATGATCCCAGCATAGCCAGGCTGAGAAGATGTACCACACACAGTGTAAGGGGACATACCCAGATGTCTCAGGTCCTTATAGGGACTACCAGGAACAGGACCCAGCCCAGAGGGAAGAGGGGCATGTAGAAGCCTGTGCCCAGCTGGTGGAGCCAGACTGGGGCTAAGCCAGGCCTCCACCCACCCCAAACTCAGCCGGCAAGGGGATGACGGTGGATCTGGCCCAGGCCCAGGCCCAGTTCACACCAGGAGGCCCCATACCCCAGACTGTGCTGCCAGAGCTGCCCAGCTCAACTCCAAGCTTCATGCAGCAGAGGCAAGGGGGGTGCGAATAGGCTGGTAGTTAGGGCTAAAGGCAGGCTGAGCGATTCACCATCACTGCACACACGCCATGATCATGACTTTGCAACAGTGACCAAGAATATGAAAATGAGATAAGAAAAACATAAGAGTGAAAACTGCTGCCTCAGAGGAAGGAGGCTCCAGACAATTTCTCCCTTGTCAGGTTCCCATGTCTGTCCCATCACCTTCCCTTGTGGCGACCACCCTCCATCTTCATGAAACCCAATGCCTGGGGCAGCCTCTCCTCACACCATGAAGCCCGTCCAGGGCTGGCAGATGTCTGAGGAGGGGGCCTCTCCTGGAACAGGTAGGCAGGCAGGAGGTGGTCTCACGGTCAGCGTCCCCCTACCAACAAGCCCCACCTGCAGGAGGAAATCACAGGACCCGGCAGTTACCCAGGAAGCTCAGAGCACTTGGGATGGCCCACAGCCCTCCTCAGGCTGACAGCAAGTCCTGACAGCATCAACAATTCAACTTAAAACAGAGGTTGGGCTCTCACTCAGGGGCATGAGCTACGGGAAGGAAGGAAGGAGGCTGGGTGGCCCCGAGTTCCAGAACCACCTAAGCCTGTAGCCCAGCCTGCTTGGGCCACGTCAGAACCCCTCAGCCTGGGTCATGCCCCTGTTCTTTCAGTGGCTGGCTAGGAACACAAGACAATGCCCTGCCTTTTCCTGGTTCAGTTCCCTCCTAATAAAAGGGGGAAATTGCAGTGCCTCCCTGGACATGTCCCTAGAGCACAGAGTGGTGCCCCACTGACATCGGCATGGTTACTTCAGTATTAACAACAAAGCTCGGATTGCCTTCATGTCCCCTGCAGGGGTAGCCCAGCCCCGGACTGATCTGCACACACAGCACTAGCCCAGCACCACGCCAGGAATGCACAACCCCGCACAGCCGTGCGGAAAGACCAGACAAATCCAGACAGGGTGTCCAAGCAGGACCACTGGCCCAGCGCCCTCAAAAGACAATGCCAAAAGATCCAAGAACAATAACAAAAATAGTGGAGGGATTCTTCTGGATTAAAATTGACATGACAACCAGACACTGCACATGATCCTTGACTGCATCCTGGATCCACACAGGATAAGCCAGGGACAGCCTGCCTGTCGACCCGTCACTGGCCACCGGCAGTCACACCCTGGAGTGTGGCGTGAGTGGAGGTGATGTGGGGACATGTCCTCCTTCCTATCAGGAGCCACGCACTCAAGTATTCACAGATGAGCTGCAAATGGGTCAGAAAGACGTGGAGGCAGAGATAGAGGAAATGTGGCAAAATACTAACAACCAGTAACTAACTTTTCTGCTACATTAAGTTTTTAAAAGTAGAAAATTGGGGGGTAGTGAAAATTAGACTGCTGGCAGAAAGGAGAAAATTTTGATGGGGCTGGGGGTGGCAGGTGGAGAGCCAGGAGTGGTCATACAGGAAGAGGACAGGCAACCCTCCGGACCCACATACCTGGGCAGGAGGGGTGGGGGCAGGGAGCAGCCTCCAGACACAACAGGACATTTGGGGTGTGCTGTTAGGGAGACAGCCCCCAGCAGAAGAAGGTTCCATCACACACACACAGCACCATGCAGGAACAAGGTGACCGTGACAGACACAGGTGTACCCCAGCCCACAGCCTACCACCACAGCCAACCAAGAGAAACCCGCTGTGCGCAGCCCCGGGGACAGATTACAACCCACTACGCCAAGGTCTATGCAGGGAACACCAGAAGCCCCAGTAGCTGGGGTAGACCATGGTGAACCCATTCTAACCAGAGACACCAAAGAAGATCACTAGGAAACATTTCCCTCATTTGAGAAATGGTCCTTTTGGCTGCGAGGCCCCCACCTAACCCCATACTTGTTTCTTACCTTCGAACATGGCTGTGATGGCTGAAGCTGGGACAGTTCTACCACAGCCATGAGGCAGCAAGCAAGGTTTGAGACAAAGCCAACAAGGCTGAGAAAAGCAGAAGAGAAAGAAGGAAAGGCCTATGTCCCAGCCAATAATGCTGAGCAGCCTCTAAGGTTCTCAACTGGCCTTGTCCAGATTCCAGATTCTGGATATGACCAAAAGTCAGCATTGTTACCACAGTCAGCTCACAGCTGAGAACTGTCCCAGTTTATCCACCATGAGCAAGCAAACAGAAAGCCAGGAAAGCAGGGGGCCTGAGGGGAAAGTGGTCACAGGAGTATCCTCCTAAGGCAGCTTCTGTCCCAAGACAGGTGGGGAGACTCACGGGCAAGACCAGCTTTCCACGTCTAGCTCCAAGGTCCACCAAGGGTACCATCTCTGAATGAGACAGGGAAGCCCCCACAGCAACCGCAATGGTGCCCAAAAACACCATTTCCTGATTACCAGCAACCCTTAACCAACAAGCCTGATAACAACAGTTGGCCCAAAGTCAGTCCTCGACCACAGGACTTTTGTAAAATGAAAGAAAAGGAGGTAGGGACCCGATACCTTCCACTCCTGCCCTCCCTTCCCAAGAACTTCACAACGTGGGCATTTTAAAGGCTCTGAGAAGTTCCTTAATAGAAATGCCTGCCTGACCCTATAGTCCCCAAATCTATCTAGTGACAGACCCCTCTACTGAAGCTACTATTCCTAACAAAGAAGATATAACAACACAAAGACCAGGAATACACGCCGGAACCACGGCCTCCTCTCATAAACCGATGGCTTTATAAGACAATCTAGAAACAAAATTTTAAAAGCTGAGACACCCTGTGGTCACAGTTGTTTTTGGTTTGGGGATTTTTGTTTGTTTTTGTTTTTTGAGACAGAGTTTCACTCTGTCACCCAGGCTGGAGTGCAGTGGTGCAGTCATAAGTCATTGTAACCTTGAACTCCTAAGTACAAATGCTCTTGTCTCAGATTCCTGAGTAGCTGGGAGTACAGGAGCCTACCATCACACCCATCCAATTTTTTTTTTTTTTTTTGAGACAGAGCCTCAAGCTATCACCCTGGATAGGGTACCGTGGCATCACAGCTCACAGCAACCTCCAATTCCTGGGCTCAAGCGAGTCTCCTGCCTCCGCCTCCCAAGTAGCTGGGACTGCAGGCGCCCGCCACAACGCCCGGCCATTTTTTGGTTACAGCCGTCATTGTTGTTTGGC
>CAUYRH010090018.1:0-30183 GCA_963574655.1 Perodicticus potto
AGTTTATTTCTACTTTATATTTTTTATTAGTCCCATATCTTTTTCTTTCTTTCTTTTTTTTATTGAGACAGAGCCTCAAGCTGTCACCCTGGATAGAGTGCTGTGGCATCACAGCTCACAGCAACCTCAAACTCTTGGGCTTAAGCTATTCCCTTGCCTCAGCCTCCCAAAAAGCTGGGACTACAGGTGCCCGCCACAATGCCTGGCCATTTTTTGATTGCAGCCGTCATTGATGTTTGGCAGGCTCAGGCTGGATTCGAACTCGCCAGCTCAGGTGTACGTGGCTGGCGCCTTAGCCCGTTGCGCCTGAGCCCCCATATCTTTTTCTAATACCCATCCATTAATGCACTTTTATTTTGTCTATTTTTATTTTCTAATATACTTTGGTTACATGAATTGCTTTTGTACAATTTGAGTCAGTGTGCCCCTCCCCTGTATAGTATGCCTTGTACTTATTAGGTATGAATTTACCCCTTCCTTCCTGCCCCTCCCACCTTCTTGCTTTCCATTGAGTTTTACTACCAAATATGCACATGGGTGTTGATCATTCAGTTCCAATTTAATAGTGAGTACATACAGTGTTTGTTTTTCCATTCTTGGGAAACTTCACTTAGAAGAGTAGTCTCCAGTTCCATTCACGTTGTTGCAAAAGATATTAATTTACTCTTTCTCTAAACTCACGTATTAATGGACACTTAGGTCGGTTCCCCAGCTTTACAATTGTGAATTGTGCTGCAATAAACATTCTTTTGGTGATAAAGTGACTTTTTTTCCTTAGAGTATTCTATGGTGGTATTGCTGGATCAAATGTAGGTCCACTTTAAGTTCTTTGAGGTATCTCTATACAGCTTTCCGTAGTTGTAGTAGTTCGCCATCCCTCTAACAAGTGGTGTGTAAGTGTTCTCTCCTCATCTATACCAGTATCTGTTGTTTGGGGTTTTTTGATGAAGGCCATTCTCAGAGGTGTTAAGTGATTCCTCATTGTGATTGGCACCATATCCTTAATTTTGACCACATCTCCTTTTCCTTTGGCTTAGCCTCTTTGGGCTGTTATAACAAAACACCATAAGCTGAGTGACTTATAAGCATCAAACATTTATTTTCTACAGTTCTGGGGGCTGGAAAGTTCAAGACTAAGTAAGGCACAGGTAGGTTCTTTATCTCCCAGTTTCTTGCTGTATCCTCACAGAGGAGAAGGCAACAGTTACTAGCTCTCTGGGTCTCTTTTATGAGGGCACTAGTCCCAAACACAAAAACTCCTGACTTAATTATCTCCCATGGCCCTGCTTCCTTAATACTGTCTCCTTGGGTTAAGAGAGTAGGATTTCATCTTAAGAATTTTGGTCAGGGCAGCACCTGTAGCTCATTGGGTAGGACACCGGCCACATAACCCAGACTGGTAGATTTGAACCTGGCCTGGGCCAGCAAAACAATGACAGCTGCAACAAAAAAAATAGCTGGATGTTGTGATGGGCACCTATAGTCCCAGCTACTTGGGAGGCTGAGGCAAGAGAATTGCTTAAGCCCAAGAGTTTGCAGTTGCTGTGAGCTGTGATGGCATTCTATCCAGGGTGATAGCTTGAGACTCTGTCTCGAAAAAAAAGAAAAGAATTTCGGTCAAGAAAAACATTCAAATGCTTGCCCTTTTTTTCTCTTTCTGTAATATTCTCACTAATAGGTGATAAAAGTAAGGGAATATTGCTTATCCTGATGGAGAATATTTTGTCTTAATATTGAAAAGTTCCTTAAATTTAGCTAACATTTTAAAAAAATCTCCTCATTAGTGATTGATATTTTTTCTTTTAAGATTATAAAAACTTCTTTAATCAAGACTTTTTAACATGAAACAGATTTCTTGAAAAAAACGGAAAGTGTCCAGTACATTGAAACAAATCTATAAGTCACCATACATAAAACACCCAGCAGGAAAAAATAAAACGTCAAGTTTACACAATCCCTGTAACAGCCATGGTCTTGTTCTCAGATACTCCCTCTATCTCCATGTGCATTCTGGACACAGAACATAAGGCGGCTCTGGGGTCACACTCGCCTGAGGCTGTGGCCCTCATCTGGCAGGGCTGCGGTGGTTGGCTCTACTCAGGAAGTAAAGCTGTAACCAGCACATTCAAAGAGTGTACTGAAGAAAGTGAGAAACAAAAAGGCAATGTAATATTATTAGAAAGATGTTAGGAAGGACAGCTGTTTAAAGCTTCAGGCTGAAAAGTGGCTTGGCAGCTTCATTACTTTGGCTGCTTGGGTAGTGGGTGCCGGAACAGCAAGGTGTGAGGTCCTGGTACATGGCTCATATAATGGACCCATCCCTGACTCTGCTGAACACCAAGATTCCTCCACTCAGATTCAGACATCAGATATGTTTTAGGGACCATCTTGGCTATATCCTTGGGCAACATGACATGCTGTTACTGGAACTCTTCGTCGTCGTTGTCATATTTGTCTGAATAGTAAATTCGTTTGTGCGATATGATCGTTCCGCCTGCTTCAACCCCTCACCACCAACCTCACAGCTCCCCACAGCACCGTGATTGATATTTCTTAATTTAAGTAATGCCCTAGTTAGTAAATTACAATGGAGTATTACCTGCAGACAGAAAATGACAAACTATTTTAATCTATTTTGCTTTATAAAGCTATACGCTGTAATTGTCTGACAAATAGTTTTGCCGAAAGTTAACAAAAATGAAGTCTGTGGATCTTTTAAAATATAATATGTACATCTATATTGTGGATTTCATCAGAAAATAGTTTGCCTATTTATAAATTATCTTGCCTATTAAAAGCAAGTTTCCTGGTCCATACATCCTCACAAGGTTAACATCTAGGAGAAATGTCTAACAATCACAATCTTGGAATCCAGTTCATTTCCAAGATCTACTCTCTCCTTAGCAGAATCCTGAAGTACCTTAGGTTTTTCCTAGGTATGTGGTATGTGTATAGCTAGTAGAAATCCTTTAAAACCAGGGGATCTGGGTCTAGTGTTTTAGTAGCTTGGGGCTGTCCATCTGATGGGGTTTCATGCTTGTGCACCTCACCTACAGACTCAGGAGTCTGGATGTCATGGCTGACGTAGATCTGCTTGCAATTCATATTTACTTAGTGAGCAGTTTTCTCTTTGCCTTTTACTGCTCATCTCCCCACCTCCAACTACTTATTGTGCTCCTATAACTTGTGTGGGAGAGCACTTTGAGGCACTCAACAGAGGCCTTCCTATTGCTTGCAGGACCTATTTACACAAGGTTTTTTAAAGTGATACGGTCTCACTCTGTTTGCCAGGCTGACATTGTAGCACGATCACAGCTCACTGTAGCCTCAAATTCCTCACTTAAGGATCTTCCCACTTCAGCTTCTGAAGTAGTTTGAATTACAGGTGTGAGTGTGCCCAGCTGATTTTGATTTTTTTTTTTTGTTGTAGAGACAGAGTTTCACTTTATCACTCATGGTAGAATGCCGTGGCATCACACAGCTCACAGCAACCTCCAACTCCTGGGCGTAGGTGATTCCCTTGCCTCAGCCTCCCAAGTAGCTGGGACTACAGGCGCCTGCCACAATGCCCGGCTATTTTTTTGTTGCAGTTTGGCCGGGGCCAGGTTTGAACCCACCATCCTCGGTATATGGGGCCGGCACCCTGCCCACTGAGCCACAGGCGCCACCCTTGATTATTATTATTATTTTTTTAAACCAGATTCTTGGTTACACTGCCTAGCCTAAAAAAAAAAAAAAATCCACTCTTAAGTGTCTTTTTGCTTCTCCTTTACTCAAAAGGTCTATAAAAGCCCTTAAGTAGCTAGACCCCTGGCATGCCAGTTTTCATCTTTATTATGTGCAAGTAGAAGCAACACTTAAAATATTTTAGACAGTTACACTTCCAGATTCTTGATTTTATTAGTATCTGCAGTGTTACCACAGGCAAAAAATATGTCTTCATTCCAGTAAATTACTGACATGATATGATTAATGTATTCTACAATTTGGCAAACATCATGAGAGTAGAATAGTTTTAAAAGTCCTTATTCAACACAGGTAAGGCAGAGCAAAAAAATAGTCTCATAAAGATGTTTAGTGATAGCCATAACCATGTTAAACAATTATTAAATAGTCTATAAAAATCAATACACAGTTATATAATTGACTTACCAAGCAACCTTCTCCTTTTCATATACTATTTAAGATATGTGACATTTGTCTATAAAATTTTAAATGAGCATTAATCCCAGTAATTCTACTAAGAACATATAGAATATATAGTTATTTCTAATCTGTACATACCAAGGGCAGAGTGATATTTAATAGTTTTATTAGATAGAAACTATCTTTTCTAATCTCGGAAGAGTTTTCAGCAGAGGAATGACTTGCTCTGACTTTAACTTTTTTTTTAATTTATTATTTATCTTTTTAAAGACAAGAGTGCTGTTGCACAGACTGGAGTGCAGTGGTGCAGTCATAGCCTACTGTAACCTCCCAACTCCTGGGCTGAAGCAGTCTCCCACCTAATCCTCCCCAGTAGCTGAGACTACAGGTGCAAGTCACTGTGCCACACTGGTTTGTTTGTTTGTTTTTTTGAGACAGAGCCTCAAGCTGTCGCGCTGGGTAGAGTGCTGTGACATCACAGCTCACAGCAACCTCCAACTCCAGGCTCAAGCAATTCTCCTGCTCTCCTGCCTCCCAACAGGCACCCGCCACAACGCCCAGCTATTTTTTGGTTGCAGCCATCGTTGTTTGGCAGGCCGACAGCTCAAGTATATGTGGCTGATGCCTTAGCTGCTTGAGCCACCGGCACCGAGCTTTTTTTTTTTTTTTTTTTTTTCCTTAAAGAGTTAAGGTCTCCCTATGTTGCTCAGGTTGGTCTCCAAGTGCTGGTCTCAAGCAATCCTCCTGCCTCAGCCTCTACAAGTGCTAGGGTTACAGGTGTGAGCCATGATCCCCAGCTAAACGTTTTTAACAGAATCACACTGACAAGTATACTAAAGATAGATTGGAGGTTGTGGCCAAAGGGTAGAAGGAGGGAGCTACTTTTATTACAGTAACATCAGTAGGATACAGTGGAATCTGCCACCTAAGTGGAAATGGTGAGAAGTGAGCTTTCTGGATTTATTTTGAAGTTCTGGATCAAATAACACTTGCACACTGTACACATCATTTTTTCATACAATTTCGTGGGGTTCATTGGGTCCCCAAACTAGAAAACATCAGCCCACATGTTTTCTAGTTTAACAGCTGTGATATTTTTAAAAAATGCATATTGCTATATTTTCTACAAAATTAATCTTAAAATGTATGCATATGGGAAACAGAAAAAAAAAAAAAAAAAAAGCTGCTGAAAGATAACCAGCATTTCCCAGCTTCCCTTCCCTACTTCCTATTGGAAATAGCCTACAACTCTTTGCTGTTACTTTTGGATTTTCTTTTGTATTTCTTTTTTTTTTTTGTAGAGACAGTCTCACTTTATCGCCCTCGGTAGAGTGCCGTGGCGTCACACAGCTCATAGCAACCTCCAACTCCTGGGCTTAGGCGATTCTCTTGCCTCAGCCTCCTGAGTAGCTGGGACCACAGGTGCCTGCCACAACGCCCGGCTATTTTTCTGTTTTGCAGTTTGGCTGATGCTGGGTTTGAACCCGCCACCTTTGGTATATGGGGTGAGCGCCCTACTCGATGAGCCACAGGTGCTGCCCTTCTTTTGTATTTCTAAGTAAGCTCTGTTGCCATGTATCAACTTTCTGTTCTGGGTTTTTTGGGGGGGTTTTGTTTTTGGTCATCCTTGGTAGAGTACTGTGGCATCATAGCTCACAGCAACCTCAAACTCCTGGGTTCAAGTGATCCTCTTGTTTCAGCCTCCTGAGTAGCTGGGACTACAGGTGCCTGCCACAACACCCAGCTATTTTTAGAGATGGAGCCTTGCTCTTGTCCAGGCTGGTATCCAAACTCCTGAGCTTAGGCAGTCCACCTGCTTCCACCTCCCAGTGTCAGGACTACAATCGTGAGCCACCTGGCCTGGCCCAGCTTTCTGTTCTAGTTGAGGAGGATTTAGTTATATTGTAACGTTCCCCACTTAACTCTTATTTTCACCCTAAGTACCACTATATAGTTATTATAGCTATAATACAATTTTTTGTTAAATCAATAGTCCATGCTTACCTTATTATAACAGTATAAATGTTGTTGTCTGCTGAACTAAGTTGTATGTTCTGTTGACCTTTCCTTTCTTGAATAACTTCTTTTTCCCTCTTGGGGTTAATAATTGCCCTGATTCAATTTTTTTTTTTTCTTTGCTTAGTTATGTGAATACTCACACTGGAATATATATTTTTTTTTTTATGTCAGATGTGTTAGTCTATCAGTCATTTTTCCTGGAGACCTTTGTGCCTCTGAAGTTGGTGATCTTAGACCTATCTAGATTGATAATTTTCTGAGCCTAGCATTTCACTATCATCTTGGGACTCCTTTCTCGGTTGGGTTATCCTGTTCCTATATTTGATTCCCAGCTCTCTTTTAGTTTACTCTCAATTTGCAGAACACATTTTTTAGTTAGCTTTGTACTAAAAGGGTACAAGGCAGGCAATTTCTTGAATATTTCTTTGCAAGTGTATTTTATCAGTTTGATAGTTGGGTTTGGTATAAAATTCTAGCATAAGTAATCCGCAGGTATTGAGGAATCTGATGATTGCCTGATGAGTTTTCCTTTGTCATTTGATCTCTTGTTCTTTCTTTCTGGAAGTTGATGAAGTCTTTAAAAGATTGCAATAGTTCATCTTGGTGTGCAGTTTTTTGCATCCTTTGTACCTGCTAAACTTGGGCTCAGAGATGTAATTTTATTTAGTGTGTGTGTACATACGTACAAGGGATAGTCACTGAGCCTCACTGCCTTAGCTTTACAACCTGTGTGCCAGTTCTTACTTTGAGTCCTTTGCCTTGTCCCTGTCTTGAGTACTTGACCTGCCCTTAACCATTAGGCCTCTTAGATGTACTGGAGGGTAAAACTCTTTGCTTCATTATGTCATATACCCTTCTGTTTGCCTCATTGATTGAAATCTTGCTTTTGCTGCTTGCTTTGGCACTCTGTCCTTGTGGCATATTCCTTTACATAGTGAGGTTTTTGACACAGAGAGGAGAAAAATATAATGTAGTTAATCATTAGTGATGTGTGGTATATGAGCTCACAAGGTTCTTAAAATTTCAGGAATTTTACCAGCTGTTAAACATTGCCATTATTTAAAATTATATTATGTGAACTGAGAATTAGATAGTTTTTGTTTGTTTGTTTGTTTGTTTTGTAGAGACAGAGTCTCACTTAATCACCCTCAGTAGAGTGCCGTGGCGTCACGCAGCTCACAGCAACCTCCAACTCCTGGGCTTAGGCGATTCTCTTGCCTCAGCCTCCTCAGTAGCTGGGACCACAGGCACCCACCACAACGCCCAACTATTTTTTTTGTTGTTGCAGTTTGGCCGGGGCCGGGTTTGAACCCATCACCCTCAGTATATGGGGCTGGCGCCCTACCCACTGACCCAGAGGCACCACCCAGAATTAGATAATTTTTAAGGCAAAAGTAATAAATATTCAAAAGTTACTTTCTAAAAAATTAGTTAATCCTGTTTCTCATAAGTAGAGATTTTAAATGTTTGTTGAAGCCATAGTTTTGTTCTCTACATCAAGTCTCCCTGATTTCAGTATAGTATATAATAATAACTTTTTATTTTTTTGAGACTAAGTTTCACTACATCGCCCTTGGTAGAATGCTGTGGCGTCACAGCTCATAGCAACCTCAAACTCTTGGGCTTAAGCAGTTCTCTTACCTCAGCCTCCCAAATAGCTGGGACTACAGGTGCCCACCACAACGCTTGGCTATTTGTTGTTGTTGCAGTTGTCATTGTTGCTTGGCTGGCCTGGGTCAGGTTCATACCTGTCACCCTCGGTGTATGTGGCTGGCACCGTAGCCACTATGCTACAGGTGCCGAGCCAATAATAACTTTCAAATAGTAGCATTAAAAATACCAGAGTGTCACTCCTATACTATATATACATTGCATTTTATAACATAAAACTGCTTCAGGACAGCCTAAGTTCTTATGTGCATATGCCCTTATACTCAAATATATCTCAGTTAAGATCCTCATTGTGTACTACTTGTTGAAATGAGTTTTTTGTTTTATTTATTTATACTGTCTCACTCCCTTGCCCAAGCTAGAGTGCCATGGTATCAGTCTAGCTCTCAGCGACCTCATGCTCCTGGGTTCGAGTAATCCTCCTGCCTCAACCTCCCAAGTAGCTGGGACAATAAACACCTTTTAAGACACTTGGCTAATTTTTCTATTTTTAGTAGACATAGAGACCAGGATCTCGCTCTTGCTCAGCTGGTTTTGAACTCCTGAGCTCAAGTGATCTTCCTGCCTCAGTCTCCCAGAGTGCCAGAATTACAGGCTTGAGCCATTGTGCCTCGCCCAATTGTTAAAGTGGTTTTTAAGTATCTTATTAATATTATACCTTGTTTGTGGTCTGATCATAACTTGTTTGTATCATAATAGCTCTACGAAAAATTTTTACAGTTCTACTTCTTGTTAATAGACACCTTAACTTCAGTAGCTAATATTTATTGAGCACTTTTTATGTGCCATAAATAGCTGAAAAAGAAATTAGAAAAAGCCAAATTAGAAATATGATTTGCTGTAAAGAAAAACACATTATAGTGTTAATGTGGTGGACCGACCTACAGATTCCTCCACCATCCCCTATTATGGTCTTGCTCTCTCACTTATTCTAGATTGCACTAGCGCAATGATAGTTCACTTCACCCTCCAACTCTAGGCTCAAGTGATCCTACACTCTTGACCTCCTGGGCCCAAGCAGTTCTCCTGCCTCATCCTCCCCAGTAGCTGGGACTATAGGTGCGTACCACCATACCTGACTTATTTTTAAAAAATACTTTATAGAGTCAAAGTCTTGTTACAGTGTGCAGGCTGATCTTGAACTCTTTGCCTTTTGCTTCAAGCATTCCTCCTGCTTCAGCCTCCCAAAGTTCTGTTATTATAAGCATGAGCCACTAGGCCCAGCCAAAAATTTTAAGACTGTTCCATTGCTATTTAAAAATAATAACTGTTATGGAAACAACCCAAGTGGCCATCAACTCATGAATGGATAATGGGTTATATGTGTTACATACTGTGATATATGTATACCATGGAATACTCTTCAGCCATAAAAAAGATGGAGACTTTACATCTTTTGTATTAACCTGAATTAAGTTGAACATTCAATCTCCTTAGTAAAGTATCTCAATAATGGAGAAGTAAGAATCCCATGTACTCAATACTAACTTGAAACTAGTAGATAAACAACTATAAGCCCACATGAGAGGAAAAACAAATTCAAGAAGGGTAATGGGCTCAGTAAGCTCTCACCTAATGGGTACAATGTAAGGGGTATGTGGCATACTTCCTGGATAAAGGGATCAAATTCAACTGGGAGTTTTCCTAATAAACGCAAACAATGTAACCTAATCGTATGTGCCCTTATGTTAATCTAAAATTTAAAAAAGTACTTGTTCTTTGTTATTACCTATAGGTGGTTAGTTTTGTTATAGTTGATACAGTTGGTTTTGTTTCAAATCTGCTATAACTGTACTTTCTATCTAATTATGTTGATATCTGTCAGTATAATTAAAGTTTTAACATTTTGGGGAGGAGTTAAAAATATAATTTCCTGTTTGGAGCTATATTGATTTTTTTGAAATATTAACTTCATTATGATTAGACATAATCTACATACATGTAGCCCTAGGTAGTTACTAGCAATTCTTACTAGTTCTCACATTATTATTTAGTTCAGATTTATTAAGGTAGGCCAGGCGCGGTAGCTCATGCTTGTAATCCCAGCACTTGGGAGGCCCAGGCGGGTGGATTGCTTTGAGTTCAGGAGTTCAAGACCATCCTGAGCCAGAGTGACACCCCATTGCTAAAAAATAGCCAGGAATTGTGGTGGGTGCCTGTAGTCCCAGCTACTTGGGAGGCTGAGGCAAGAATATCTCACTTACCATCATCAAGATACTGAATGTTTTCCTTATTTCAAGGATTCCCCCAAGCCCCTGGTACTTTCTTCTCCCTGTTCTACCCCTTGGTAACCACAATTCTCGTATTTGTCCCTCTAGCTTTGTCTTTTCCAGAATATCATATAGTGTCATAAAATGAAAGCTTTTTGTGCCTGGCTTTTTTTTTTTTTTTTAGAGACAGAGTCTTACTTTGTCACCCTCAGTAGAGTGCTGTGGTGTCACAGCATCCAGCTCTTGGGCTTAAGCAATTCTCTTGCCTCAGCCTCCTGACTGGGACTACAGGTGCCCACCACAACGCCCGGCTATTTTTGTTGTTGTTGCAGTTTGGCTGAGGCCAGGTTTGAACCTGCTAGCCTTGGTATATGGGCCCAGCGCCCTACTCACTGAGCCACAGGCACCGTCATATGCCTGGCTTTTTAAATTAGTATAATGCTTTTGATATTATCCAGTTTGTTGCTTTTTTTGTAGAATTGTATTATATATACTATCATACAGATACACCACAATTTATGGATCTTTCACCAGTTGATGGACATTTGGGTCATTTTCAGTTTAAAGCTGTTAGAAGTAAAGCTGCTGGCTCTGGTGCCGTGGCTCAACAGGCTAAGGCGCCAGCCACGTACACCTGAGCTGACAGGTTCGAATCCAGCCCGCGCCCACCAAACAACAATGACAGCTGCAACCAAAAAATGGCCAGGCATTGTGGCAGGCACCTGTAATCCCAGCTACTTAGGAGGCGGAAGCAGGAGACTCGCTTGAGCCCAGGAGTTGGAGGTTGCTGTGAGCTGTGATGTTACGGCACTCTATTCAGGGTGACAGCTTGCGGCTCTGTCTCAAAAAAAAAAGTAAAGCTGCTATAAACATTCATGAACAGGTCTTTGTGTGAGACCTATTTGTTCACTTCTCTTAAGGCAGTGCCTAGGAGTGAGATTATAGGGTTGTATGGCAGTTGTATATTTAACTGTAAGAAACTCAGACTTTTCTAAAATCCCTCTACCATTTAAAATTTCTACAACAAAGTAGATTTCAGTTGTTCTTCATCAGCACTTGGTATTGTCAATCTCTTTAATTTTAGCTATTAGTAGTGGCATCTCATTATGGGTTTACTTGGTATTTACCTGATGACAAATGATTTTGAAATGTCTGTGTGTTCATTTGTATCCGTATACCATTGGTGTCTGTAATATCCCTTATTATTGGATTGTGAGTATATCAGATTTATGATTTGCAAATATTAATTTTTTTGAGACTCACTGTGTTGCCCTCTGTAGAGGGCTGTGGCATCACAGCTCACAGCAACCTCAAACTCTTGAGTTCAAGCAATTCTCTTGCCTCAGCCTCCCAAGTAGCTGGGACTATAGGTGCCTGCCACAACACCTGACTATTTTTTTGTGTTTGTTTTTGTTGTTGTTGTTGCAGTTGTCATTGTTTAGCTGGCCCAGGCTGGGTTTGAACCTGCCACCCTCGGTGCATGTGTCCTCGGGGCATGTAACCACTGTGCTACGGGCACCAAGCCTTTTTCAGTGTTTTTTGGTTGGTTTGTTTGTTTTTGAGACCTAGTCTCACTTTGTCATCCTGGGTACAGTGCCGTAGTGTCACAGCTCACAGCAACCTCAAACTCTTGGGCTTAAGCAGTTCTCTTGCCTCAGCCTCACAAATAGCTGGGGCTACAGACACCCGCTACAAAGCCCAACTATTTTTTGTTGCAGTTCTCATTGGTGTTTAGCTGGCCTGGGCCAGACTTGAACCTGCCAGCCTCAGTGTATGTGGCTGGCGCTGTAAGCTCTGTGCTACAGGTGTCAAGCTGCAAATATTGTTTTTTAGTGTCTGGTTTGTCTTTTCATTTTGTTTATTGTTTCCTTTTTATTGTCTTAACAGTTACTTTCAAAGACTAGATTTGTTTAATTTCAGTAAAGTTCAGTTTCCCAGTTTTTTTTTCTTTAATGATTCATACTTTTTTAGCTATTGTTCATTTCAGAAATCTGTGCCTGACATAAAGTCAAAAACATTTTTTTCCAAATCCATTTTTCGAGAAGTTTTAATGTTTTTACATTTAGGTATACGATCCATTTTGAGTTATTTAGTAATGAGTTCATGTTTTAAATTGTTTGGAATGATATTAATGTTGCTTTGCCTGTTTTTCTTTTATTATATATTGTATGTATTTTATCTATGTTTACTTGTAATTCTGGAAGTAAAATTGTTCAGTATATTACTGTGGTGAATTACTTTTCTTCCTTTAGTGCCCATTTTGGAGGTCCTTGTTGACCTAACTCAATCAGCTTTTCTCTTTCACTGCAGTAAGAGCTCCTCTGAGTGATTTTCCTCTTTGGGTAGAAACAGTTCTCAGGGCCTCACTGGTCAAATATTAAATCTTCGAGAGAAAATTCTTTTCTAATCATGTATTTCAAAAGAATAATTACTCAGCTTATATCATACATACTTTTTAAACAGTTTAAAAAATATCATTTGTTAAGAGCTTTTACTAATTTTATTTTTGTTCTGATGATCATCAGTCCTTTTATTTAAATTGGATTTTTCTAAGTCTACCTACATTGCATAGATTTTCACATGTGGGTCTAACAACAGATACTAATTGTGAGACAAATGTCAAATTTTTTTTTGCAGTTTTTGGCCTGGGGCTGGGGTTTGAACCCGCCACCTCCAGGATATGGGGCCAGCGCCCTACTCCTTTGAGCCACAGGTGCCACCCATACAAATTTTTTTATAGGTGAAAGGCTTCTGAGTATTTGGGTATTTAATAATCACATATATTATTATTCATCGGTGAATTATTTCTTAATTGCTTAAAAGACCATCTCTTAAGTTACAGGAGCTTGCAAAATAGGATGTACCTCAAAGAATGCTCTAGGTTTCAGCAGCACAAGTCACACATAAGTACTACATCAATAGTAAATAAACAGTATTTACAATAGTATTTAAAGCTTCGATGCGACTCGACTTAACTAGGAAGTCACCAGGAGTTATCAGTAGCAACAACACCTACCAGTCAAAGTCGTCTTTTATTATTTTTGCTCTGTAGATACTAAGTTCTTTTCTTTTCAGCTACTGAAAGTGTTTATATGCTGTCAAATAAGTGAAACTTTTAAAAAATTGTTTAGTCTTCTAAAATCATTAAAAATTTTAAATTTTAGAATGTTGACAAAATTCTGGGTACCTACTCAGTTTTTACAGCTCTGGGCTTATGTACTAACTTAAGAATCAAGTAGATAAGTTTTGTTCGCATTTTCTCTGTAGATGTGGTGGTACAGTGGGAGCTATTCTGACATGTCCGCTGGAAGTTGTAAAAACACGACTGCAGTCATCTTCTGTGACGCTTTATATTTCTGAAGTTCATCTGAACACAATGGCTGGAGCCAGTGTCAACCGAGTGGTGTCTCCTGGACCTCTCCATTGCCTAAAGTGAGAGCACAGTATTCATGAATTTCTATTAGTTTATTTACCTTAATGGTTTCCATGTTTGTTTATTTATATTCTGCCACATTTATTAAAAAGTTCTTTCTATGATGCCTCTACATTCAGAAAAAAAATTTTTTTTAAATCTTTTTAAAGCTCTTTGCAAACTTAATGATAGAAGTTACTCTGAATTATATTAATTAGAAGTGATAATCCCTAATGGGGAAGAACAGTTGGATGGATAATATAAAATGTAATAGTTATTTCTAAGTCATGGGAATTTAGAATATTTTTCCACATTTATCCAGTGGATTTTTTCTAAAGCTATCATAGGCATTTTATTTTGGATTATTCATTTAATGTGGTAGTTTTAATTCCCAGTCTCTTTGTGTGCATTTTCTTTTTTTTGTTTGTTTTGGGGGTGGGTTGTTGTTTTTTAAGCCAATCGTGAAACAAAGTTTAATGAGAAGAAAAAAACAGGCTGACGGAACAAAATACGGGTTGACATAGGAAGATATGTTTGCTGTTGGCAGCGAATGGACCCTATACCCACAGCAAGTAGGCAAAGAGGTCTGAGTTATGACCAGCAATTCTGTTTCATACTGTTTATATTGGGCCTACCTTGTGGTTCAAAGATCATTTTTGTGTGTGTTTGTAATTTTCCAAGGATTCACACAAGTTAAGTACATCCACTTAATGGCAGTATGTGATTTTTATGTACCCTAAGTATATCTGAGAATTACTACTGATCTTTAAATGCTGTTCAAGGTTTGACATTCCTGATAGCTTGAATAAAACTTGTTTTAATATTTTCTCATGCTTCATTATGTTGCAATGGAATTTGAAATTTCAAAACTACTATAGTCAGGTTTTACATGTTCAGACTTATGCATGTAACTGAATGCCTGTGTGTGTCTATCTTATCAGCTCACTTGGAACTTAATCTGTTTGAACTTAGCTCAGTAGTATTTGTTTTGTATTAGCAAACAAACTCATCCTGTGTGTTTATCTTTGTTACGAAAAGGTTTCATCAGTCTTTTCAAACTCAGTTACCTAGGTGCATGAATAAGTAGAATAAAATTACTGAGAGTTTTATCTGTGTCCTAGTTACAGATAAATACTTGTGTTAATAATAGGAAAAAACGTTTTAATATCTTGATTTTGAGATTTATTACTGCTGATTACCTTTTCTTAAAATTCTTCTTTTGACCTCTTTGATATATTTTCTATTTTATTTTCAGTGGTTTCACCTTCTCTCTCTTTTTTTTTTTTTGTTTTTTTTTTGTTTGAAACAAGAGTCTCACTGTGTCGCCCTCAGTAGAGTGCTGTGGCATTTCAGCTCACAGCAACCTGAAACTCTTGGGCTTAAGCGATTCTCTTGCCTCACCCTCCCAAGTAGCTGGGACTACAGGCACCCGTCACAACGCCAGGCTATTTTGTTGTTGTTGTTGCAGTTGTTTCGCTGTTGTTTAGTTGGCCCGATCAGTTCGAACCTGCCACCCTGAATGTATGTGGCTGGCACTATGGGTGCTGAGCCTTTTTTTTTTTTTGAGACAGTGTCTCACTATGTTGCCCTTGGTAGGGAGTGCTGTGGTGTCACAGCTCACAGCAACCTCCAACTCTTGGGCTTAAGCTATTCCCTTGCCTCAGCCTCCCAAGTAGCTGGGACTACAGGCACCTGCCACAATGCCTGGCTATTTTTTGGTTGTAGTTGTCGTTGTTTGGCAGGCCCAGGCTGGGATCAAACCTACCAGCTCTGGTGTATGTGGCTGGCTCCCTAGCCGCTGAGCTACAGGCGCAGAGCCTTGCCTTCTCTTCTTTAAAGGAAGTTTAATACTCTCCCGCTGGGCTCAGTTTTAGTTCCTCAGTTTTTCAGGCTTTCTTTTTAAGTTCTTTATATACTGATTTATTTAATCCTCACAGTAATTTGGGGGGAGAGTACTGTTTTTCCAAATTTACTCCTGATGAAACTAAGGATGAAAGAAAATATTTCATGGTCTCAAGTTAGTTAACATTAGGCTTCATACTTGAGAATTCTAGCCTCTCAGCTCAGACCTTTAACCATTGGATTCAACTTCCTTTCAAGAAATCATTCTTATAAGCTTATGTGTTTGAGAACTAGTTAGTCTACTCTATTAATTCTGAATTAAAATATCTACTCTTCAGTCTCAATTCCTTCTCACATTTAAAAACTGTGTTTAATATCTTTCCTCTGTTCCTGTCTCTGCTGGGGGATATGTATACCTAACTTGTATAGTATTTGCTTGTTAATATGATCTATTAGATTGTTTCAATATAATTTTTTTTCACAACTGACAGCAGATTTTTCAGTATCAGGGGCTTCATCCTCTCTTTTCTAACTCTGACTAGTCACAAAGAATTCTTTAGGCCATAAGTACTCAATACAGTAAGGCAGAAAGTATAATAGCCCAACCATTCCAGGATCCTGGAAGGTAGTAGGGTGATAGATCTTGTCTTAGCATTTCAGTGGAATGAGGATGAGTTAGTATTGCATTATTGAAAATGTTGTCCAATATAAGTAAAACACCTCAAAACTAGGGAAGAATTATATCTCTAATTGGGAATTGAGTTTGCCTATAAAGAAAGTAAAATTGAGGAAATTGAAGATAAGAATAGCATGATTATGTGAAAATACAGAAATTTATATCATTATCTCTTTTAATCTTTAAAGAAGGAATCTGAAGGAAGTTTTTTAAATTATCACTAGTAAATCTATTATTAGGCTTCAATAATTTATACTAGGTTATGAAAAAACAGATTTTTGTAAGTGAGGAAAACTGACCAGAGAAGCATAACATGTTATATAGTTCAAACCTGGGATTTAGACTCTTAATTTTGTATTATAAAAAGTAAATGAAGTATCAGTTTTTGAAGGATATTTCTAACTTTTGTTTTCCTTTCAGGGTGATCTTGGAAAAAGAAGGGCCTCGTTCCTTGTTCAGAGGATTAGGCCCCAATTTAGTGGGGGTGGCCCCTTCCAGGTAAAAAACATTTCTAAAGTTAAACAAAATTATGGCAGTCTTTTTTGTTGTCAAGGTTTCTGTTTAATCATTGGTACATAGAGTTAAATTTATAAATGTAGTTTTTAATGTTTATGGGAAGTTAAAATATTCTATTTAAGGATTTCAGATGCTAATCAGCAAATTTACATAATAAAGTAATACTTGGTGGTAGGTAATGGTACTGAGTATTTCTAAGACTGACAATAATTCAGTACTATTTGAAATTAACAATATAAATGCAAAGGACATTTTCCTTAATGTAAGAGAAAGTATACTATTAATATTGGTATTAAATTATTAGTAGTCTTTTATTGGGGAGAGTAAAGAATCATGGCATATTATAGCTAGAGGTTTGGAACACTATTTATAGATAAAAGATTTAAATTTTGAACTTCTATGGACAGACCTGAGATTTTAGGGGAAGAAGGTGTTGTATTCAAAGTTGAAAATGTTGAAGATAACATTTATCTTTATATTGCATAGACCAGGTGGCATAAAGTTAGTGATATTTGCAAGATAAATCTGGAGCTACCTTTATAGCTAGTGACTCTGTATTGAGTTCTCCTTAACAATAAATATTTGAAGGGCAGTAAGAGATACACAATCCCTACCAAATTAAAGGAAGCCTAATGAAGGGAGATGCTGAAGAGAAGTCAGGGTGGCTGTCAGTAACCTTTTAGAAGGATAGGCAGATTGCACCATGTGAAGGTGTAAAGGACTGACTGCTTAGTGAAATCATGGAGAAGCAATTTTTACACCAATTAAAAAGGCAAAGAATAAACAAAAATAATGAGAACTAGCAATAAGAAAGGGGAAGATCTGGAACTCTAAAACTGAGCCATTTTTTGGCTTAAAAGATAAGCTCAACAGAGAGAATGGTTCTAATCCCTGTTAAAAGAAACCAAAAAGGCCTGAAAACATTACCATGTCATTTTTCTCTGATACCATTTTATTTTAGATTATTGACTTCTTTCATGATAGAACTGTACGAAGTTCATATTTAGAGTGAAAATGCATATCCAGTTTTCTGTATCCAAACTGTGTACCACTAGATTCATGTCTTGCTGTTAACTGAGTTTCAATTTTTTATAGACTGTTTTTTCTCCTTAAGAATGCATCCACATTGTAAAAACTAAATAAAAAAATATATAGCATAAAGTTTGCCATTCCATTTTAAACCCATCCTATGCTCCTTTTCTACATGTGCTTATTCTCCTCATAAATAGCCACCCTTAATAAATGGTTCAGTGCATGGTCTTCTAGTAATTTTTCAGGGTTATCATATACACACAAAAAATTAAAGCAGTGAAACTCTCCCCATTTTTACTTGTCTACTCTGTCCCTTGTTGGACAGATAATCAAGATTGTTGGAAAAATAAGTGTTTCATATAGCAAGCAAACAGGTGCCTTCCTGGAGAGTTAAACATTGAGGAGAGAGTGGATGCCATACTCAATAAGTTAACAGGAAAAAAAGTTAAATTTCATTGAATGTTTATAGTTAATTATAAAACATATTCTTGCCTAATGGGCCTGATTTCTTGTGTTGGAATTGTTTTATCTGTTCAAGGATAATGTGAACTACTTTGTGTGTAGTACATTTTAGAATATACTACCATATTTCAAAATTATTTAGCATGTACTTTGATTAGTTGGATAAGCCTCTTCGCCCCACCAAAAAAATTACATATTTATTAAGTGCTCATACTGCATTTACTTAACTGAGTTAAGTATACTTACTTTAGGCTTAGTGTTGCACAAACCCTATTGCATCCTTACTTCTTCATGCAATTTCCAATCATGACAGTCTAACACACATACTTTGTTTCACTTAGTCAGATTGTTAACTAGCTGTTAGAGTATTGGGCTGGGGTCTGTTGAGAAAGGATGCCAGGAACTTTTACATTTGAGTTTGTCTTATTTTAATTTTCTTAAACTTACATTTTTCTTTTTAGTTCCCATCTTTTAAAGATGCCATTATAAGAATTTGTCTTTTCTTGAATGGGTTTATACAAAAAGTGCTTCAGGGCTGAGGGCTATGGCTCATGCTTGTGATGGGGGGGGGACCCTTTGGGAGGCCAGAGTCAGCATCCCTTGAGAGCAGCCTGGGCAATTCAACGTATCTCTACAAAAAATTTAAAAAGAAAAAAAAACAGGTGTGGAGGCACATGCCTGTATTCCCAGCTACTACAAAAGCTGAGGCAGGATGATCATGAGCTCTGGGGTTTGAGGCTACAGTGAGCTATGATTGTTATCACTGTATTCTAGCCTGGGTGACAGAGGGAGACCCTATCTCTTAAAAAATAAAATAATTTTTTAAAAGTGCTCTAGGATATTCATGGGAAAAAATGTGTAAATTAACATGATGTTACAGGAGAATGTGGCTAAGACTTTTTTTAGATTTTCATTCTAAAGTTATAAAGATCAGTTTACATTTAAATCTTATGAATTAAACATGTTTATTGATAAATTTAAATTTGTATTTTAGAGCAATATACTTTGCTGCTTATTCAAACTGCAAAGAAAAGTTGAATGATGTATTTGATCCTGATTCCACCCAGGTACACATGATTTCAGCAGCAATGGCAGGTATGAATATATAATATTAAAAAGCAAAATTTTTCTGAGACCTAGAGACTTATTATTGAACTATCAGAAGTTTATATTGACAAGTTAAGATAATTAATGTGTTTTTCACTGATTAGTATCTACAAAGATGATTTGTACATTCATTGATCTAAAATAAATTTTTTAGGTATATGCGAAATCTGTTGGCATTGTTGTAATTAGGAGTTTAAAAGATAGGATACAGGTAATATAATATTAATAATTGCCTTGTGTAGTGCACTGAACATTTAGTGATCACTTTTAATAGTTTAAAAAACCCAACCATAATTACACTATAAATAAGTTGTGGAGCTGTAATTTACTCTTCTCTCCTCAATTTCTGTTAGTGCCTTTTCCCTTTTTGCTGCATGTTTTGGCTTCTATCTGAAATGTGTCGGCAATTCTTGGTAAAGTATTCATTTCGTCCTGTGCTCAAATGCTGAAACTTTGTGAGTAATGTATTATTAATAACTCAGATAGTTACTATAATGTGTATGTTTTTTAAAAATGTGCATCATTCCATGTAAATCACACTAGATAACACCTGAAATTTAGACACTGGCTTTGTGTACATGCTTGTTATAGAAATGTTTCCAGGAACTCTCCTGTCATCATTGATGAATACGTATGACTTCTGAATTAAAACAACTAGACTCAGGTCTCTGCCCTGCCTCTATGGGAGATTGGTTTGACCACCCTGGTTCTGGAATCATTTGCTGGCATGCATGTTAGACAAAGCTATGAATTTTGGTTCTCAATAAAAAATTCTCTCCAATTTTCTGAGATTTGTAGCCTGTTTACCCTTATCTCACATTTTCAATAAATGTCAGTTATGTACTCAATATGTGCCTTAAACTGTTAACCATTTTCTGTTTAGAAAAAAATGGGATCAATTTGAACCATATTCTTAACTAAGTTGGAAGTACTAATTTCTGAAAGATAGCCATAACAAAATAATAAATCTAGCATATACCTTAACAAGTTGCTTTCAAAGTTTTTATATTTAATAATTGTTGACTGACTCATTGAAGTTTTAAAGGCAGAAGGGATAACTTTAAAGATGAAGAGATTAAAACATTCTTATTTACCAATAAGGAGATCTTGGGCAAGTTTATAATCTATCAATGTCCATTACCTTATCCAAGAAGGAGTAGATTGGTCCACATAGATTTGGATCTTGAAAATTAGTTCTTTCATTTAGTATTACAGTGATAACAACTACTTACAACTAGAATTATTTTTTAGTTTACTTTTTACAGATGTTGAATATGAATAGATATGATTCCCCCCTTACAAATTTGAATGAGTATAAGGTAAAAGTTGATGGCCAGTGACAAACCTTATAACCACACTATTAGATTCTTTAAGAATATATTTCTGGTTTATCAGTGTTTATATTCTTGATCTTTAGCCCCAGGAAATTATAAAGAAATGCTAATCTTTCTTTTTTGAAAAGATTGAAATTAAGAAAAGTAGATGAGCAGTCATTTTGAGGATATTTGTTTTATACTCAGTTCAAAAATACAGAGGTTCAGAAAATCTTGATTTCTACTGGAACATCTTATTTTATTAGAATGTCTCATCAGAATTTATTACTATTATTTGTATCATATTGCAGAGAATTTCAGTAAAATTGTTATTGTGTACAAATGTTAACATATAGTTTGTTTTGTCAACATTGGTCCTATTTACCAACTTGAATTTCTTGAATTTTGGTAAACTGATAGTTTTATACTTGTTCAGAAATTATTACATGTACTGTATAATTTGAAAATAGTTCTTCTATTTGTTTGCAGTTATATTCTGAGAATTGTGCTTTCAGAGCTTTCTTGCTCTATTCATGAGCATTAACATTAAGCTTCGCAGTTTTTATTCATAACTGTGATTGGTGAAATTGAATGGTCCAGTGCAGACTCGTTTAAGGTAGTCTTTTTGCCCCTTAATTCTTGAAATAATTTAGACCAGATTGTTCTGGTTTTTCTTCAGGATCATTTTTAGGTCTGAATATGAATGGTTTGAGGGTGCAAAGTACTTAAAGATCATCATGTGATCAATGTGATCATCAATTCAACTGGCTGTTCAAAGGGAAAAAAATGCTAACCTTGTCACTTTCATATCAAAAAATGCAATGCAATCGACCATTATTGAGACTCCCTGCAAGATTTTACCACACCAAGTACACACACATTAAGCAATAAGTAAAGTACCACGTAAATTATTCTAAGCAACTTTTTGATTCAGTTTTATTTCATCCCTATGAAGTCTTAAGTGTTTAATTTAGATACTAAAACTTCACTTATTAACATAAACTGGGTTAAATAAATTGGGTCTTTTCATTTGTCGTGCAGTTACAAGTGAATATTCCAAGTATTTAAACCTCTAAAATGGAGCTATAAATTTGCATTCATTACATTTTTTTTGAAGTTGTAAGGATAGTTTTTCAAACTAAGAACATTGACTGTTTATGTCATTTACCTGCCTTCATTCCCCAGTATGACCTCTGTCAGACTGAGTATATCTTAGCTGTTGAGGATATCTGTGCCTGTGTGTTTGTTTAAATGCATATCTCTCTGTATACACCTGGCCACAGATGTATACAAAAAAGTTGTATTAAGTTATTTTACAGTAATCCTCAGTTTTTTAAAGTTTTTGTATATCATGTATATATTTTTATGTGCAACATTATAAATATAAAAGAAATGAATTCTGATTTTTACTGGATTATAATATTCATAGTTACTGTTCATTTTTAGTATACCAGTAATGTAATCATTGAATGTTTTCCATATACGTAGTGAGTTTTATTTGTTTATGGGGTACACTGTCATTTTTCAAGACACATTTTTCTGACTTAAAGTTCATTATTAAAGAGTAAGTTTTTACTAACTATATAACAAAATTTAGTTTACATTTATAAAGAATTTTTTTTTACTATTTTATTTGTCCATGGAAGTTCATTCAGCCAGAGCAATGGTTGAACAGATGTTTTGTGTTTGTATGTAAATGTTCTTCCTGTTTTTTGTTTTGTAGAAGACAAGAGATTAAATACAAAATAATCCAAAATATCTCATAAGTATGGATGTGCAATATTACTGGCCATAGTGCAAAAGGTGAAAGGTACCATTGTAACAACATATATTTTATTTTATAAAAAATATAAATAGCTCCAAAATGAAGTTATTTGAATATTCTGTTGGGTTTATTTTTTTAAAGAAGATTTACTAAGTATGCTTATTGTTAAAGAATAGAAAAATGTGTTTTCAACTCTTTGATCACAATAGGTAATAATGGTAGGAAAACATGATAATCTTCTCTAAATGTTGCTCTTTGACAAGGTTAGCATTTTTTCTTTGAGGCAAAATTGGTCTGCTTTTAGGTAAGTATTTGGACTCTGAAACTGCTGCAGATGGCAGGATTTTCAGTACTCAGTGCATTTTAAAAAAATATTATGGCCCATTTTGATACTCCTTTTTTTATCCTTTTTTTAAACTTAAAATTTTCAAAAAAGTTAGATCTCACAGTAAATATTTCTCAGATCCTTCCAGTGGGATTCAATTTGTACACGTGTTTCTGATGAGGTCACTGCTTGTTGTTATGATACAGAAAAGCCTGTGTCTATTTTAGGCATTTACTGTACATTTCTCCCGAGAAAAGAGTGAGATCGTGTCATCTCATGCTCCCCATCCGCAGGTCACTTCCTGTAGAAATATGGACTAACTTAAACCTCGTGAGTACTGATCTGAGCATCTCTTGCAGCCTCTAGTTTAAGAAACACACCCTGGGATTTTATAATAGCTATGAAATTAGTAGAAGGAGGGAAATGAATTTTTATTTCCTGAATTTGTGTGTGCATTATTTTATAAAAATTTAAATCTGATCTTTTTGTAATATTCCTTCTAGAAGGAAGAGTGGGGTACTTTTCAGTCATTACAAAATAAAAGCCTCTGGGGTCTTCAGCTTGGCTATAGGAGCCTTGACCTCCAAAGAATTTGATAACAGAATATATACATAGTTATAAATGGTATTATACCATTCTACAAGTTTTAGATAAAGTAGTATTTCTCTTTGCTTTGCATAACATATTTAGAAGTCTAATACAGTGCTTTCCAATCTCTTATCTGTTGATATAGGCTTTCTTTTGCAAAAATATTGATCGTAATGCCATTGTTTTCCAAATAAATGCAGGATTAGAATACATAGGATCTTAGCTGTTTTAGTTTTAATTTCTTTTAAAAACCATTTTAATACATTTCTCTTAAGAGTTTAGGTGGGCTTTATTCTATAGAAATTAATTAAAATGAAAACTACTGAAAATGCAATACTACAGGTATAACTCAATTAATGAAATAAACAGCAAGTTTATTATAAGCAGTTTTCTTTTAATCTACTTTTAATTGGTTTACATTATCAAATGGAGTGTTACATGAAACAAAACTTCTAAAATTGCATTTGAATTTTTTTAAAACTTTCTAATAAATCACTAACCACATTACTAACACTATGGCTATAGTGGCACTTAACTTAATTGACTATGGAACTATACTAATTCTGATTAACCTACAAATGAATCTCAGAGAACATTTACTTTAAGATTGTTTTAATATTTCACTGGGTGCTTAGATTATTAATACAAATTAACATGTTACCAAAGTGTCACAAAATTAAAACATAAAATAAAAAGGCCATTTCTAAATTTCTGTTTGTCTTAGAAATAATAGAAGATCACTTCTAGGCCTTTTGGCTAAGATCAAGTGTAGAAGTAGTGCAAAGATACATTTAGCTAACCTTTAATTGCCTTATGATATATAATTCTAAATTAATTGTCAATTTGTTTTCATTTGTTTCATTTTTTTGATTAATTGGTTATATATGTTTAGATATAATTAGCCCAATAAATGTCTGCTTAGTTTATTAAAATGTCTTTGGTTAAGAAAAACCAATAGCATAAAACTCAAGCACCTGAGTTTGAAGTAATAAAGGACCAGTAGCTAAACACCTGTGGGTCGCGCTTTCCTTCTTGGTTTACTGATAGTTAGGCTAGTGTTTTCTTAAGAGCTAGCTCTCATTATTGGCAGAGTTGAACCAGAAAAGCTATAGTAAACATAGATTACTGATTATAGCAATTCTATAGGAAGAAGATAACATTCTCTCAGTTACCTAAATATTAATGTATCTTGCTAATAGGTTAATTTAGCTTGGAAATGAAGAGAAATACCTGTTGTTTGCTTTCTGGCATTGTTTATTAATAAGTACAGAGGATAATTTAAAATTAGAATGGGTCTTCAAAAAAATCCTAGTAATATTTATAAATATTTTTCATAATATTTTTAAATTTTATATATTTATATGGGTTTTTTCCAGCCTCAAATTGAAGAATTTTGTGCCTTGGAAGACTATTATGGGGAAAAACTTGAGTACTAAGTTTTTATTTTTAAAAATGTAACTTTTATTAAAGAAAAACTTTGGTGTCCATCTTCTTTTCACATAAAGCACAATAAGTTGAGAGAATTTTTACCTAGATAGGCTGTTTCTTTAAAAAGTTTGATATAAAACAGCCAGGCATGGTGGTGCATGCAGTTTGGGAAGCGTAGGGGGTGGATTACTTGATCATTTTGAGCGTGGACAACATAATGAGACCCTGTCTTTACAAAAAAAATATAAAGTTAGCCTGTATAGTCCTCGCTTTTCAAGAGGATGAGACAGGAGGATCTCTTGAGTACAGGAGTTAGAGGTTAGAGCGAGCTGGGATCGTGCCACTATATTCTAGCTTTGGCAGCAGAACAAGACCTTGTCTCTTAAAAGAAAAACAATAGTTTGATATGAGGATTCCAGGGATTTAAGTTTTCAAAACTAAATAAAGAAGTTTTATAATAATCATTAAATTGGTGTCTGGCCAGAATATTAATGTCTGATTGCTTTTAAAGTGTAATTTGGGTATCTATAGTTTAACTTATCCACTTAGAATAATGAGGTTCAAAAAAATACTCCAGGCCATACAGAAAATTATTTAAACTTGTCTAATTATTATATGTTTTTTCTTTTCTTTCCTTTTACCAAGAATATATACATGAAAAGAACCTCTTACTTAAAAAAATGTTCCTGGCAAACTGTTCAACCTTTTAAATTTTTATTATTTTAGTGCTTGCTGATGCTTCCCAAATTATTGGTCCCAGTCTAGTTTTATACTTATCTATGTAGTATTAAAATTTAGTAAAGGAATTATTAAGCCAGATTTTTATGGTATTTATCTTGCTTTCTAAATAGGTCCCATTGGAGCATTCATTTATTTATGTAACATCGGGCTATTTCTACAGGGTACAACAGTGGGATAAGGGAGTAAAATTTGAGATAATTAATTGTCTGACATCATAGAAGGGAAAAGAACCTTCTAAGACCAAATTCAACTTTGTAAACAATTCAGTTAAATTATTTTGCATATGTAGAAATACCCATACTATTTTTGAAAGCCAAGAAAGGTTTATGATTAGTTCTTCACTATATATTAATTTAAAAGCAAATTATTCTTAAGTACATTACAGCATTTCTATTGTATTTTATTTATATTAAATGAGCTGATTATAATCTACCTTTTTAAACATAATGTGGTTGACCTGGTAGGTGTGATAGGAAATATTAAAACAGTTAAGATCCTTAGACATTCCTGAATATAAGTTTTCATTGGATTGAAAGACCAACTGAATAAATGTAGCTTGATGTACACAGTTCCATGAAATTTGTATAACTGATGTTAAGTGTAAAAGCAATATACTACAGCCTTGTTTTGTATAGATGAAGCAGTCTTTATAAGTGCCCATCATCAAGATTGCATTTTGTGTGCTGTTTTTACATAATTAGGAAGATGGCAAGTAAAAGATGGGCACTAGCCCTGAAACATATTATTCCAGATAGATCTTAATTTACTGTCTGGAATGAGCCATCTTAGGTGACCACACTTCTTTACCAATAGTTAGTTCATAGTACTTTAGTTTTAAAGTAAACTACAGCTGCCTTCAAACCAGAGTTCCTTTCTTTCATGTCTATAAAAGTGAGAGGGAAATTCTAATTTGTAACTTTTTGAACCTTTGAGTTTTTGTATGTGTTTATGTAGATGAAAAGTAGATCTGTCCTATTAACCCTAACAGACTTTACCTCTGTGATACCATTATTTTAACAGTGTTAGTAAGTATGTTTATAGAAAGTATTTATGGGGCCAAAAACAGTCTTTTCTGTTATATGTGTACAGTCATTTAAAAATCAAAATATTAGTAATTACTGACATTGATATAGAATCAATTTTGGATATAGTGATTTGTGATGTTAATCAGACCCCAAGTAGCCATGGTAGAATGCATGCTTTTTAGCTCTAGAATAAACAAAATTTCTATGTTTGTCTGTGGACATGGATTTGTACTTTCATCTTAGACAGTAGGGAGCTTCCTAGAGGATATTGTGAATAGATTGGGAAAGCAAAGCAGTTTATATACAATTGGATTTGGCTCTTAAAAGAATCTTTTACTTAAGGTCAGAATTTGAGAATTTACATAGATTGCAAGTGAAGGAAAATGTTCATGATTGTATGGATTTGTAAAATGAGTAGTTTAAATATTTATATACGTTTTCTTTAACGTAGATTTATATAATTTTAAAGACCTTAAAGTTAATAGTGTATTCTTCATTTTTACCAGAGTTCATTTTAAAAATGTTTGTTTAGGTTTTACTGCAATCACGGCAACGAACCCCATTTGGCTTATTAAGACTCGCTTACAGCTTGATGCAAGGTATGTTAATTCCTTAAAATAAAATTGGTTAAAGTAGGCTTAACTAATTTATTTTTATAAGTTTATGTCAGTAAGGTTTTAATGCCAACTATCTAACCCTGTTTTTCTCTACTTTTTCCTGATGGGTTTTTTGTTTTGTTTTGTTTTAAAACTTGCATCTGCCATCCATAGCAAAAGTGATACAATATGAGACTTTTCCAGATGAAAAAGGTATACTATGTGTTGTGTTTTTTTAAAAAAGGAAAAGGGTGTATTGACCCAGCTCTCTGTATGAGTACTTAAAATTGGCCTCCCAGCCGCTAAATAAAACCACATAGTTAGGTAGTCTAGACAGCGTCTTTGAGGATCATTGCTCAAATTTAGTGACCTTATGTATAGAGAGTCTCTGGGCTGGGAAATAGCTTTTATATATGCATATACTACTTCATCTTTTACCACTGACCACTTTATAATAGCAAGATTCATTCATTCAGCAGATCTATATTGAGTAGATAACTGCTATGTTCTAGACTAACAGATAAACCAGAAAGTAGGGTGGACCAATTTTCAGTAGAATAATCAAGGAATGGCTTTTTGAGTCCAATTTAAAAAGAAGAAACAGTGCACATCCCAGAGTCCCTAAATGGATGGCCTTTGATGTCCTAGAAATTAGAGGCCAATAGCAGTGCAGTGTAGGGTCTTGCAGTCTCATTTCCTGTTGGCCATAGAATAGAGAATGGGAAAAAGTAATATTCTTAAGTAGAGAGATGATCCTGCTTGATGTGTTATAAAAAGAATAATAATAATAATAATGGCTAGAGTGAGAGAAAGATGGCGGCCGAGTAGCAGCTTCAGTGCAGCCGGGCACAGTGAGAGTGGGGAGAGAGGACCCCAGGCATCTCTGGCTGGTGGGTTTCGCCCAGAGGCTTCTTTTTGGTGATACAGGAGGTCAGTGAGAGACTTCTGGACCCCACTAGGAGGACAGAAGCAGTGGAAAACTGGCAAGTGGTGGGTGCTTTTGTTCGATCGGAGGCTGCCTGCAGCTGTAACTAGAGCAATGGAGATTGCAAGCAGGAAAAGCCTTACCTGGGGGCTGTTTGGGTTTTTTTGGACTTGGACACTCAATTGAACTGCCTTGGGAAATCTTGGGCCAGTGTGCGGATGACTTTGGGTGTTGTCTGGGGCCCCAGACTGAGCCGCTGAGCCCGAAAGGAGCTAATATCATTCAGCTGTGGGCTGCCCCTGCGTGTTACAGCTCTGGGATTCGCCGGGAGACCTGGGGCAATTAATCTATTGACTGAGCTGCCCAAAGCGGGGACTGTGCCACTGGGGAAGTGTGGGAGATCCAAGTGCTTGGCAGATTGACAGCCGTGGCCCTCAGAGACATAGGGGGAGACTAGATTTGGTGCACTGGGTAAGTAGGCAGCCACACCAGGAGAGATCCCAGGGATGAGTGCTGTCTCTGGAAAGCTTCTGTTTGGCCAAGGTTTATGTCTTTTGAGTGCCTTTGAGTGGGGTGAGGAGTTATTTGGGCTCCCAAACCTGCAGGGTCTGAGTAATCAGCAGAGGCCTCCAGCTCCCACCTTGTACAGCTGTATCACATTGTGATTAACATCTCATACCTCAGGGCGGGGCCTGTGGCTCAGTGAGTAGGGCGCCGGCCCCATATGCCAGAGGTGGTGGGTGAAAACCCAGCCCCAGCCAAAAACTGCAAAAAAAAAAAAAAAAAAAAAAACCTCAGCACACAGAACATCATCTGCGTCACAGTCAATACTAAGAAAGATATATCTCTGTGTATATATATATATATATATATATATATATATATATATGTATACTGCTTGGTTGTGGGGTTTTTGTTTTTGTTTTTTTAATTTTAACATTTTTCCTTGACTTTTTTTCTTTTTTTTTTCACCATTCTAGATTAAATACAATCTTCCATTTTTGCCTCCTTCAACGAATAGAATTTCATTTTTGCTAGTGTTTTTGTCCCTATTATTTTTTCCCCCTAATTCTATCTCATAAGGGTTTTTGTTTGTTTCTTTCATTTTGATTTACAGTATTTTTGTCTTTTCTCTCTACTTGGTGGAGGTGGGGTATTGTGTCTGAGCTGGCTGGCTAAGAATTGTTGACCTTAAGGGAATCACCCAAACCAGCACCCCCAGAGGTAGGGGGTCTCTAAGGTCGGGGCCTAGTACCCTACTACACACCTATATTTCTCCTGTTTCTCTCTTTCAGTGCCTCTCTTCTTTTTGTCAATATTTCTTTTTACTCACCCCCTCTTCTTTCTCTCTTCTCTCTCTCTTTTTTTTTCCTTTCTCTCTTCTTTAAATCCTTTCTCCCTTCTTGCTCTTTAATCTTTTCATCCTTCTGGTCTTGCACCAAAAGGACTCATTAAAACATTTGGCCAGTGCCACAGTAACTTAAAGAGCAAAAAGAAGTGAAAGGAAAATTAGGGTAAGGAAACAGATACAAGAAAGCACTCATGAGGAAGAATCAGCAGAAAAATTCTGGCAACATGAAATCCCAGGCCAGAGTAACCCCTTTTAGGGATCGTGATATAGCTATCGCAGAAGAGCCCTCCTATATAGAAATGTTAGAAATGACAGAAGGGCAATTTAAAGTTCAGATAATGAAAACAATAAAGGAAATTGCTGAGAAAGTGGAAAACAATCAAAAAGCAATGAAAGAAATTGCTGAAAAAGTGGATAATAACCAAAAGGAAATTCAAAAACAGAATCAAATAAGAGATGAATGATACAGAGACTATAAAAAGGATATCGCAGAGCTGAAGGAGCTGAAGCAGTCAATCAGGGAACTTAAGGATGCAATAGAAAGTATTAACCGATTAGACCATGCAGAAGAAAGAATCTCAGGTAGAGGATAAGGCTATTGAGATAAAGTTAAAGAGGCCGAAAAGAAGAGGGAGAAAGCAGAACGTTCACTGACAGAATTATGGGACTTTATGAAGCATTCAAACATATGAGTAATAGGTATCCCTGAAGGAGGAGAAGAATGTTCCAGAGGAATGGAAGCCATTTTAGAGAATATTGTAAATGAAAATTTCCCAAATATCATCAAAGTTTCTGACATACTCCTCTCATAGGGATATTGGTCCCCTGGTCACCTCAACACAAATAGAACTTCTCCAAGGCACATTGTGATAACTTTATCCAAAGTAAAGTAAGACAAAAGAAAAGATCTTGCAAGCTGCCAGGACTAAGCGCCAACTGACCTACAGGGGCAAACCTATCAGGGTGACCACAGTCTTCTCTAATGAAACTTTTCAAGCCAGAAGACAATGGTCATCTATCTTTAACCTACTTA
>CAUYRH010090019.1:0-14294 GCA_963574655.1 Perodicticus potto
TGGCGGGTGCCTGTAGTCTGAGCTACTTGGGAGGCAGAGGCAAGAGACTCACTTGAGCCCAGGAATTGGAGGTTGCTGTGAGCTGTGATGCCACAGCACTCTATCCAGGGTGACAGCTTGAGGCTCTATCTCAAAAAAAAAAGTATCTATATTGGCTCATTAGTTGCAATGAACATAATACATTCTATTTATGGAGCTTGTACCCTGAGGACTTGATATATTCACTTTTAATTTTCATAGATTATCTTCAACTCTCTACTTTTCTATATAGACAATCACGTCATCTGCAAATAATGACAATTTTATCATTTCCTCCTTTAATCCATCTATCTCGTTTTTCTTTATTACTATAAATAGGACCTTCCCTACTATATTAAATAAATGTGGTAATAGCAGCCACTTTGTTTCCATATAAGGCAGAAATTTTTTAGCATTTCATCATTAAAAGAAATTTTTCCTAAAAGTTTTTTATAAACTCTTTATTAGATTAAGAAAGTTCCCTTCTGTTTCTGGTTAACTGAGATTTCTTTTTCATCACACATGTGTTAAATTTCACCAAATGCCTTTTGCTATATCTATGGATATGGTATAATTTTCACCTTTGTTTTATTAATGTAGTGAATAACTTTGTATTATGTATTTTTTTTAAATGTTAAACCAACATTTCATTATTTGAATGAATTCTACTTGGTTGTGATATATTCTCCCTTTTAAAATTCTCTGGATTAAATTTTCTAAAGACATAACTTCATATTTTGATATCAAGTTTCCTGAGAGAGATTGGCTTATAATTTACCTCTCTTATATTATTTATTAAAGCTTGGTATCAATATATTCTTAACTTCATCAATTACATCGGAAATTATTTCTTTATTTCTATCCTTTAACAGTATTTGTATGGGATTGGTGTTATTTCTTTTTTATGTGTATAGAAAAACTTACCAGTGAAACCATCTAGTTATAGAGATTTCTCTGTGACAAGGTTTAAATTGCATATTCTATGATTCAATAATATTAATATTTCCAGGACTATTCATATTTTCTCTTTCATCTTGTGTCAGGTTGGGTATGTTGTGCATTTTGAGTAATTAATTTCATCTGAATCTTTAATTTCATTGTCAATGTTTTATATACTTTTTATGTTGTTTATGATATCTGAAGAATCTATAGCAATGTCTTCTTTTTAATTCCTGCCATTGGTAATTTATAAACTTTTTTTCTTAATCAAACTTGCTAAGAGTTTATCAACAATACTTTCTTTTTTTCTTGAACATATTTGTTTTTGAAAGATTTGTCTTAAAGTTGCTAAAAGGCATTCTCAAAATCTAGTTGAACGTCCATAAGAAATATATTCTTCTCAATGTCCAGGACCGTGGAGTGCTCAAGCATTCCTATTCAAAAGGACAATAGAGTTCGTTTACAAGACACTAAGAATGAAGCAAAATCCAATCAACAAAAACCTTCCTAACACTGAGTGTTACGTATTGAGCATATTTGAAGGGACTATGAGTAAGGAATAAAGCTTGACAAAATGCATTTTTGAGACTGGTGCTCTGATGGAGGAATAACATCAAGTAAAAATGCTTCCTTGCAGGCTGACCAGTGGTCCCTCTGTCCTCTACCCGAGATGAGATGGTCTGGCCAGGGAACTACAAAATCGACAAGGTAAGCCATCCTGTGAAACCAATCATTAAAACTTAATGGGAGTAACAAGGGAAAGTGGCAATTTCCCTGGAAGAGCCTATGAATAGTAAATCTTCTAATGGGCCTTTCTGTGTGAAAGCTGGAGATATCGGATTGAAATGAGCGCACTCTTAAGGTCCCCGCTAGCTCGATTCACTCGCAAGTCCACACAACCTGACTTCAGAGCACAACACTCTTAGATTTTTTTTAAACACATGCACATTTTATTTCAGTAGCAAAACTGCCTTGAGACATTGAAAATTCTATTAATGGATTATTTCCCTGTTAGATGAACATATCCAAATAAAATAAAGAGCTCACTAAACATACTTTGCAGACATTGGAACTTTTAGCATGCCTTATATAACCGACATATATAAAAACATCTACTTTTCAAGTCTCCATATGTCCTGTTAAAAATAAAAACTAGGGTTTGGGACTAGCTCTTTTCTGATGAAACTATCCATTGACTTCTTTGCCAGACAAATGCAGCCCGTAAATTGACACATCTCAGTCCATCTGTAAGTACAGCATGTTGCGCAGCACAGTGATAACACAGACGTCTTAACTTTAAATGAGACAAAACAAACATAAAATTAGCACTGGTGGGAACCCCCTGCCACTCAACTTGTGTTGGGTTTAACACGTTCTTATTTTATATATCCTTCCACATAAACAGTTTTGTATTAGCCCTGATATGGTGCCTTCCAACAATTCGATGTCGAGCTGTTTAAAAGCACTAATTAGCAGCTTTAATACAGAAGGGAACACATGTATATATTAGAAAAATCCTGTAAACCCAGAATACCCTTTGGGCCCTGCCATTTGTGTGTGAAATAACTCAATAAAAAAAATGTAGCATACTGTTAATCACAAGACCTTCCAGGAATATAATCAATCACAGAAGAAACATAAACTGTACTTTTATAAACAAAAGAAGAAAAATGATAAATCTCATTTAAGCCGAGCACAGAAATCATCACAATGAGCAGATGCATTTATAAAACTAAGCACATTTCATAATAATGATAAAAATATTACGACTGTGTATACATCCAATTGACATATATGCACTGCATTCAATTTGGCACAACCGACAACACTTTTATTAAATTAACACTTCATTTATTTCTATCACTTCTAACAGTACCAAAGCCATCCATAAATACATATTAACTTTAATAGAAAATAAAGTAAATAATCTTTAAATACTTTGCACTATTTTGAAAATACAGAAACATTTAATTTTCAAAGAATTCTTCTATAATGTGGAATGTCCATATAATCTAATTACTTCTTTAGGTAACATTTAAGATAGCTAGCTATTTATAACTTCAAGAAATGTTTTTCTTTTCTCCAACTTTCCACATACCTTGATCAGATAGTTCTACTTAATATTTCTAGTACATGTAAATAATTATATCCTTGAGTGCTTTAAAATTAGACTAATTTCTACACCATTAAGGAGGGAAAATGTTTCTAGTTTTGATGCATTATAAGTGGGAGATATTAATTTCTAGATGAAATTATGCATAAGCAGGGGGAAAGCTTTGTACTTGGATAATATTTAAACAAAATGCTAAGCATCTCAGGATTTACAAATGATTAAAAGCAAATAGGGAAGCACATCATATTGTATTTGGATTGTGGGACTCTTTCCCATTTATGTAATTTTCTAGTCTCCAAACTAAAAAGGATCTTTCCATTTTAAGATTGTTTAGTTGTCAGGTTAAATGTTTGAACAGTGGCAAAGACTCAAACCAGAAGAAATGGCAAACTTCAGTAAATATGTTTGTGCTATGTCATATAAATGAATTATAAATAGTAGTCTCTGTTTTTATCCTTAATACTTTGTCAATTGCACAACCTGCCTCTAAGCGTGCAATGTCTAAAGCAAGTTGTGAAAATTTAACGTAAATTCACTTATGCCCTGTTATGGATATAATTTATTAATATAGTACCAAACTTTACTATTTGGGGTTAATGGCTTGTGAAAATTATAGTGAAGGGATGGAATTGTCCATTTTAGGTAGAAAATTCCACATAATGATTAATTTCCATTTTTTTCCAGCTTTATTCCACTATTAGAAACAGATTTAGTCAAGGACCTCACATATTTACTACAAATGTATTCTAATTAATATGTTTTCTCCAAAGGAATAAAGCAGGCTGACCCGTGGGTTTGTTTCTCCTCTCCGGTCTTGCTGTAAGTGGTGTTTTATGTTACAGACTAATGAGGATCACGCAGTGCATTTAATGTACTTAATGTATAGTATTTCACTAAATTCGCTAACCATCTCTTTTTGGGGGGCAGCCCCGACTCTTGATGAGCAGTTTTATGTAGGCTGGGTGTATGTTCATACTCCTGGAGCCTTTTAGAAGTAGCTTCTCTTCTTGTGGTGAATATGGAGTTTCATGGAACATTTGTGACAGGTGACACTGTCTCTTTGTAAACATATATCTGTCAGCTATAATTGAATTGGGGTAAGACTGTAAGGTTTCAGGTAAGGGAAAAGGCAATATTTCAGTTCTACAAAGAACTGGCCTGCTGTGTTAAAGTTTATGATCATTGTATTCATTTCCTAAAACTGCTATGACAAAGCAACACAAACAAGGTTTAAAACAGAAATTTCACAGGTCTAGAGGCCCGAAGTCCCAAATCAAGGTGGTAAGAGGAACTTGTTCCCTCTGACCTCTGCAGGGGAAAATCCTTCTTTGCCTCTGTGTGGCTTCGGGTGATGACCACCAATCCTCGGCATTCCTCGGCCTACAGCTGTATCACCCAGGATCTGCCTCTGTGGTCACACAGTCTTCTTTCCTGGATGTCTTTCCATTGTCTTTGAGCATACTGAATTAAGGGGACTTCCCACTTCAGAACGACCTCGTCTCGGCTAACTGCATCTGCAAAAACCCTGTTTACAAATAAGGTCACCCTGGGAGGTATTAGGGTTAGGACTTCAACAAATTTCTTTTGGGGGTGGGTGTCGCGATTCAACCCATAACAATTACTAACTAATATCAGATGTAAAGCCGACTTCGCATGTCCACACCTCAATGGCTAGTGAGGATGCTTCTTTGGATTTTCTCTCTTGTGGGCCTTTCATTGGCTAGAACAGCTTCACAGAGAGATCTGTCTTCCTTCTTAAGGCTTCAGTCAGGCAGAAGGAAAAGGAGTAAAAGAGAGGGGGTTGGGACTGATAAAAATCACTCACAGGCCATGAATATGGTTTTGGAAAAATTAAAATATACTGTCAGAAAAAGTAAAGAAAGAACCACTCCCCACCCCCGCTACTGTTACAAACTCTTTATTCTAACAACTTCCATTGGAGGACACTCCCTGACTCCACTGGAACTTCCATTGGAGGACACTCCCTGACTCCACTGGGAGGGCTCCGCTTTCCATTAATACCACCCTGTGGAGATCACTAATCACTAGAGCCGCTGACATCCTCCAAGTCACCATTGGAAAAACTGCAGTTTTTAAAAACAATGGTGAAGAAAAGGCTCAGAAACAATGTGGGGGGAGTCGATGTGCATTACCTCCCACTTTAGCCTTTGTCTTCAAAGTCCTTTCTGTAGAGTATTAAATGGTGTTTCGCTCTTTTCTCTTTGTGTATTTCTTTTTTTTGAAGGAGAGAAGTCAATGAGATGTTTGAAAGGGCTCAGAACAGAGAGGTCACTTTTGACCAAATGACATGTAAGGCAAGATAAATTTACATTTTTCAGACCTCATGAAAAACAAGGCCAGCTTTGTATGGGATTTGCTGAGAAGTCATTGAAGGTAAGCATCAGCTGCCATTGGTCATGACGGGTAACACCCAGAGAAACATGAGCCAAGAGAGTTTATATGTAACTGCAGGTTGATCATCCCCAACTTCCCACAAAGGCCTTTCATTTCCATTTGGAATGAGGATACGATAACCTAGCTGGGACAGCCTCTCCATCACCAAGCAAAACACTGACTCTTGACATTTGCCTAATTATCTTTTCTCATCATCAGTCATTTCTTGAAGTCTGGGCTTCACTCAGATGCCAGGTATTTCCAAAATTAATCATATCATTGAAAGCGGCATCTTTTCATGTAAATTGACTTTATTATATGGATCAGAAAGCCCCCCCCTTTGAGCAGCGAAAGCCCATTTGTAGGGAAAGTGTCTGAAATCTGACATGCTGCCTTCCCAAGAAAGATTCTTAGTGTTGACCTCCCAGCAAGCACCAAGCATTCCTCACTATGAGCCTGTGAGTGTGCGTGTGTGTGTGTGTGTGTGTGTGTGTGAGAGAGAGAGAGAGACAAAGAGAGAGAGAGAGACAGATGAAGAACCCTGGGCTGGCTGCATGTTAATTTGCCCCATTGTTTCAGGGTGACTGCCTTTGCAGTATTTAGGAACAAAGCCCTTTTGCATAAGCCTCTATATACAATTATTTTATGTTTACTCCTGGGGCCATCATCCTATCTTTATTGCAACTATATTAGGGGATGCCAGAGCTTCTTTGTCTCCTTGTAAGGCTGCGGATTACAGACAGGGTTTAACATGTTAGCCAGTATACTCCTCTTTCATTTAAAGGCATTTTACAGATGTTTGGGGATCCTGGACTAAATCAACACGTGGCCCTGCTCAGCCTCTCTCCAAATGCAAGGATGAGAGGAAAAAGATGCTTCTGAGAGCTGGGTGAAGGGCTGTCAAATTTAATTTCTAAGTGTACAACATTTGGTTCATAAGGGATTGGCAACTAAGGAATAAAAAGCAAGAAATTTATAACCATAAAAGTATCGCTAAAATTTGAAGAGGGCTTCTAAAAGAGAAGCAAATTCAGATTCACAGGATTGAATCACTTCTCGACCTTTTGGCTAAGATCAAGTGCAGAGTCACAGCATTGGCTGGGACACATCGGCTTATCAGCAGGAGGTGGGCCTGATGGTCAGCTGACTTTTGTAGCACCTTCCAGGGTTCTGGGGCATTCTCCTCTCTCCTTTGTATATGTGACATATAGAGAAAATTAATTCTGCATGTCAAACCCAGTGTTTTCCTAGCCTGTGCTTTAATACCATGAGAGCTACACATGGGATGTTTTTCCTCTGAAAGGAGTGAAGAACAGTGATATTAATAACTTACAACCCTTCCTCCTATGTGGAAATAAAATTAACGTGACATAAGCTGGCAAAATATAGGAAATAAAAAGCAAAGGCTGAAACTCCTTTGTGATGGTTTTTCCTTTTTAGGTCATTGTAAAATAAATTCAGTAAGGATAATTTGCCGGAGGAAAGACCTCATTGTGGATTACCCCAAGAAAGAGAAAAATATATATATTTCATAAAACTTTTTACCTCCTGAACAGAAGGCAAAACTAAGTTTTACCTGTACCCCACTTTCTCTTATCCACTTCATTTTCCTAATCCTGAAAATGTTCTTAAAACAAAGTACAACTTACGACTCTTCATAGTCTTCAAAAAGGGGAAGAAACACATTTTTCAGTTTTCAAAACAAATCAACATAGACTCAAGAAAATCAAGAATATCTTAAGTCAGAATTGGTAGGGAGCACAGATTTTTTGGAATTTGGAAATATAGTTTTGGAGTGTTCCATTAACATCCAAAGTCCTATAAGAAAAACAAATATAAAAATCAAGTTTTGAGGGATCGTATTTAAAAACGATCTTAACCCCTCCATTCTTTGAAGATCAGCCAAAAGGGAAAAAAGGGAGTGTAAATTAAAGGAATGAAGCTCTAGGCGCCAGGCCAGCAACTCTGAACATTCATCTTTCCCTTTTGCTGAGAAGAATGTTTCTGGGGAAGACATTTCATGAGGGTCTTGTAAGTCTCAGGACTTCCTTGAACTTCAGAACAATTATGAACTCTACCTTCCTTTCTGCATCTGCCTTCAGTCATATTAATCTTGGGCTCCTTTCATCTTTGAGGTTTACTGCTACAAACATATATGACTATCTTGGTGCATTGCCAATCTTTTTATGTTGATATAGCATCTCCACTATCTTATTTTGCAAGAATATCACCACTGCCTGGGCTGCTTCTGGGGTCCATAGCTGATTGCACATAGCTTTTCAGGTAGTGGAACTCCATATGGAACTAGGAACCATAGGAACTAGATTATAAGCTTCTTGAAGGCAGGCTTATCATATACAATATGACTGTTCTTACAAAATCAAAAGATAGCCCTGATGCATGGTCAGGGGGAGGATGTCTTTCTGACACATAAATTTAATCATATGAAAACACCCAGCATGCAATAGTTGAAGTCTGCACTACTTAACAAACTTGAAGACACAACATTCCTGTTTGCTTTTATTATTTGTAGTAGCAAGCTCAGTAATCCTAACAATGATGCTTCACCTGTCAAATTCCACAGTAATCAACAAGGAGAACTCATGTCAGATGTCCACAAATGACTGTTCTTGTCCATCAGCCAATGAGTTTTATCTATTTCTTAGGACAATATGAACTGAAATACACAGTGTACAATCAAGAGTTGGTCATGTCTCAATCCCCGGTGAATGGTGCATTAAGTGTTTTTAAAAATTTACTCCTATTTATTAGGTTCAAACTAAAGTGGGGTGGGCTACATATGATGTGTTCTTATGGAATTCTGATACCTAGGAAGTTTAAGAGTTGGCAGTATTTTGGATGAAGGGATGACACAAGATGGCAAATAAGCTAAAGGTAACTTTTAAGTCAGTGTTGTCTGCTAGGAAATGAAGAAGGAAAGGAGCAAAACAAAGTTCTGCTCTAAGATCGGCTAGATAAGTCATTAGGATTCCAAAATTGTTCTGATTTGAAGTCTAATTTCTGGACCAAAGTGTTTTGTTTTGAGTTGTGGTTTTGGTTAGTTTGGTTTGAGTTGCTTTGGTAGGGGGGAGACCACAGACACCAGAGCCCTGGCTTTGCTCCTTTGGAAAAGCAGAATTTTTTTTCTGCGAAGTAAAGTCAAGCCATTAAAAATTGGGATTGCTTAGCTCTGTGCCCATAGCACAGTGGTTATGGAGCCAGCCAAATACACTGAGGGTGGAGGGTTTGAACCTGGCCCGGGCCAGCTAAACAACTGTAACAGAAAAATAACCAGGCATTGTGGTAGATACTGGTAATCCCAGCAACTTGGGAGGCTGAGGCAAGAGGGTCACTTAAGCCCCAGAGTTTGAGGTTGCTGTGAGCTGTGATGCCAAGGCACTCTACCAAGAGTGACATAGTGAGATTCCGCCTTAAACAAAAAAAAAAAAAAAGAAAAGAAATTGGGATTGCAGATCCTACACATGGCAAATAGGGTTCGAAGTCCTTTCTGTACCATAGTCCTCATCTTTAATAGAGAGTTCCACAGGAGGGAATTGCAAGACCACTCAGCTAAATGTCATCTAGGAATTTGCCATCAGAGCTAAGAACCTATTTCATCACTTTTGGCTCCTATTTCTTATGTATGAAGTTCTCTAACTCTTTTTGCAAATTAAAAGGAAAGCAAACTGAATTATTATTCTTTAGAAAGCCAACAATCTTCCTATAGTATTTGGCAATAGGCTATAAGAATCACAATGTAGAGAATTTCTAAGATGGCACCAAGGTCGAAGCGAATGGCATCTGTCTTACTTCTCAATCATCCTAAAACCAGTGATTCTATGGTTTCATCATCCATCTTAATTTCAAATGAATGACAACTTCAGACCTTGAGAGGAGGTATCAGTAGCTTTGTTTCTTTTCTAAATTGAAGTAGTCAAAGCAATCTCAAAAACAATTTCAACAATTCATCTCATCCTCTCCCTGAATCTATTCAAGTTTCAGCCCTGCTTGCTGAGTGAGTAAGTAAAATAGTTTGTCTACCTTCAAAGAAATATTCCATACATTATAGTCAGGATGCCCACTTAATGACAATGGACTTGTTTGTGAAATAACCCATATGAGGAGAAGCCCAGACATATTCATTGTATTTTAGCTTAATGTCTCATATTTTCTGTCATGCATTTCCTGAAGCACTCCAGAGGAAGGTCATGTAATTTAGTTATTAGTATCTTCCAATTCAATGTTAGTATGCCTTGCTTTACCAAGCAGGCATATTCATATGAAATGTATATGTAAATACCTTCACTTTTTGGTAAAATTTTCTCTTGATTTTCTACAGATTATATTGAGTTTCAGAAATTATAACACTTCATTCTGAATAATGTTTTTGTTACCAAATACTTCAGGGATAATTTGAGATATTTAATTCTTTGAACTTTTAACTATTTACTACATGCACAGTGCTGTGCTAAAATTCGACAAGTGCTGGCCTTAAGGAATACACACTTCAGAGCAAGAGCTATATAATAACACACACATGTGTGCATGCATTTTTAATAGCAACTATACATCACAAGGGCAGCCTAGCACTGAGGTTGAGGATATGGGCCCCAGAAACAAATTCCCTGTGTTCCAATTGCTCTGTCACTCATTCTAGGATACGGAAAAAATTCTCTAACATATCTGAGCCTCAGTTGCCTCAAATATATAATGGAGATAATAGTAGAACCTACATCAAGGCGGCCTCTCAAGAATTACATTCAGGGTGGTGCCTGTGGCTCAAAGGAGCAGGGCACCAGCCCGGCAAAAAAACCGTAAAAAAAAAAGAATTACATTCAGAGAGAAAAGTGCGTAGAACCTAGACACTAAATAAACATTCATTGATCTGTAGATAGGAATACTAATAGTACCTACCTTCTCTATAGAGGGAATGAGATTATTAAATGAGTTAAGGAATTTAAACTTTTAGATGTTGTCATTTTATCATCAGCATTAGAGATGTATTATTGAAATGTTGTCTATCCAGACGTGCAGAGGCTGTGGGGGTGCAATTCAGATCTGGAGAATTGGCAAAGGCATCAGAAGGGTCTAAAAAGGATGAGTAGTATTTTCGGAGGCAGAGAAGACAGAGGAGGGCTTTTCTGGAGAAGACAAACAAAAGCAGCCTGATTGATAGTGCTGGAAGAGAATAAGGCATTTGGGGTTGGAGTTCCAGAAATGAATGGGAAAGGTTACAGGTGTAGGTAAAGAAGAGACGATGGGGCAGGTGTGGTGGCTCACACCTGTAATCCCAGCACTCTGGGAGGCCAAGGTGGGTGGATTGCTTGAGCTCAGGAGTTTGAGACTAGCTGGAGCAAGAGCAAGACCCCATGTCTCAAAAAAAGCAGCAGCAGAAGAAGAAAACTAGCCAGGTGTAGTGGTGCACACCTGTGGTCCCAGCCTCTTGCCTTGGGAAGTTGAGGCAAGAGGATTGCTCAAGCCCAAGATTTTGAGGTTGCTGTGAACTATGATGCCACATGCCACAGCACTCTACCAGGGTGACAGAGTGAGACTCTGTCTCAAAAAAAAAAAAAGATGATGGAATGTTAATCTGGAGAAGTGTGTTTAGCCCATGCGATCGAAGGCATGTAGTACCTGGCATAAACAAACACAAAAAACAAATAAATGGACTTCATCCTGTAGACACAAGGAGGCCAGCGAAGGCTTTCTTTTTTAAGGGTAACAATGACATGATCTAATCCATTTTATATCACTTTGATAGCAACACAGAAGGCAAACCAGATAGAAAAGAGCTTGGAAGCAGGAAGCTGAACTACAGCTAGACAGCTGCAGCGACAGTGGATTGAAAGATTAATAAATAAATGACTGGTAGAGAAACAAAACAGACACTGAGCAAGAACCTCACCTACAGATCAGCAAATCACAGTGCTCGGATCTCACCTGGAGTCTTACTATAAAACAGTTTGAAAAACATTTATGACATTTGTGAGACACTTTAATACAAACACGGGCCACACATTTGACAAACTAAGGATTTATTGCTATTTTCAGAGTTGTAATAGTATTATAGGTGCATATTTTTTTAAAAGAGTACTTATCTTATACAGAAACATATGGAGATATTTATGGATAAAATTACATCATGCTGGAGATTTGCTTCAAAAGTAAAAGCAAAATCTTTCAGTAAAAAAATATGGATAAAACGGGAGTGATTTGGGGGCCCAATAATAGATATAGGAGGTTTCCTATTCTGTCATCCTCTATGTTCAAATTCTACATAATATAAAAGTTTTAGAAAGAAAGAGAGTATCATAGCAATGGGAATGGGAAATAAGAGATGGGTTTCAGAGCCATGCACTGGTAAAGATCAGAGGAGCTGGCAACCATTTGGAAGAGATAGGCAGGATTCAAATTTAATCTCATATTTCTGGCTTCAGTGACCATGGAGGTGATAATAATCATGACCAAAAAAAATAATAATGGGGTCTCACTTGCGCAAGTTCTTTAGAGTTTACAAAATGCTTTTGAGTTTGCTTTTATTTAATCCTCAGAACAGTTCAGTGAGATAATACCCTCATTGGACAGATAAAGAATTTGAACCTCATGAATTTTACTAGTTCAAATGCGGAAAGAGGTTTCAGCGAGCAAGACAGTGAAGGGAGACAGGATGAAATTACACCGTTTATGGGCCCTGGAGGCATTTTTATCTTTGTAGCCTCCTTCCTCCTTAAAAAAAAAAAAAAGTTAACTTTTATGACTGTGTTGGTATGAAGAATATATTAATAATATTTAGAAAAACATTTTCGCTCACCTAAAAGCTTACTTTTTGCTCTGATTTTAAATTAAAACATTTTGGTGGGCCTCTACGAATATTGTGCCCTGAAAAGCGAAAGACCTTGGAAATCTTTGTGGGAAAACTTAACACTTATTAGAGTTGTCGCCGTAAATACTGTACAATCTGGCAACAAACACTCAGGGAGACTTGAAATCTGTTTTTGAAGATATTATTCTGCTTTAAAGAGATACATACCTTTGTGACATCAACAATCATCTAAGAAGGTATGACATTTTCCTAACTACAGAGTAATCATTTGCATTTAATAGCTTACAACTTCTAAGTTTTATTTTTGCATGTCAAAATGACTTTTACTTTTTGCATTGCACTTGAATAACAACTACTTTAGGAATCTCTTTGTATCAATTCCCTTCTACCCACCCAGACATACACTGAATATCACATTAGGGAAAACCCGAAAGAACAAGAAAGAGGATGTTAAACTGAGCCCTGCTGTTTCATCTCTGGCAAGCTAATAGTGTTGGAGTATTGACATCCCATCCAAAGCCTAATGGCACTCCTAAAATCTCGTTCAGAAAACTTTTTTTTTTTTTTTAATTGTTGGGGATTCATTGAGGGTACAAGAAACTGTGTTACACTGGTTGCATTTGTTGGGTAAAGTCCCTCTTACAATTGTGTTTTGCCCCCAAGAACATTGCTTAGTTTATAATGCACTTTTACCTCACCTGTAAAATAGAGCTACTTCTAAAAAGTTAATTTCTGACGATCTATTCCTACTACTGGATTAGCTTTACAAAACAGAGTATTACAAAACAAAAACAAATCACCCTAAAACTCTTTTATGTATTTCAATTAAACATGAATATAGCTTATACATTGCTCATGTTTAATTGTACAAAACTTCCTTCTTGATAAAGGATAAGTAACAAAATACAAATGGAAAAAAGATAAGGCTATTTTTCATTTCTGGATTGGTGAAAATCTATTGATTTTATAGATCTAAAGGAAAACTAATTGCCTGTTTCTTAGTGCAACAGTTTCAGGGGTTGGAGAGTTAATCAGATTCCAGGAGATCTAACAGGGTAGCGTGCAGGTACTTAGAATCCCCTAAAACATCCTTCTTGAAGGAAAGGATTTTGAAATAAATGAAAAAGGCAGTAAGAGCATAGCAGAATGCCAGGATCGATGGCTCACATCTGTAATCCTAGCACTCTGAGAGGCCGAGGCAGGTGGACTGCTTGTGTTCAAGAGTTCAAGACCCGGCTCAGCAGAAGCAAGACATCTCATCTCTACTAAAAATAGAAAAATTGGAGGGGCATTGTAACTCGTGCCTGTAGTCTCAGCTACTGGGGAGGCTGAGGCAGGAGGATCTCTTCAGCCCAAGAGTTGGAGGTTGGAGTAAGCTCTGATGATGCAATACTCAGGGCAACAGAGTTGAAACTCTGTCTCAAAAAAAAATGAAACAAAACACACATACACACACACTTGGGGGTGCCTGTGGCTCAAAAGAGTAGGGTGCCAGCCCCTTTACATGGAGGTGGCGGGTTCAAACCCAGCCCTGGCTAAAAACTGCAAACACAAGGTGGTGCCTGTGGCTCAAAGGAGTAGGGCGCCAGCCCCATATGCCGGAGGTGGCGGGTTTAAACCCAGCCTCGGCCAAAAACTGCAAAAAAAAAACTGCAAACACACACACAGAGCAGAAGTAGAACAAAGTAGTACATCTACCAAAAATCATAATTGCAAATTTTGTAAAATTTATCTTTGAGCATTTGAAAATGGTAGTTGTTTCTCCTTATTAAAAAATTTTGCAAAACAGATACAGTATGTCATCCTTCAGTGGTACAATTTAACCTAACTTTATAATTTATTTATTTTTATTTATTTATTTATTTTTTGAGACAGAGCCTCAAGCTATCATCCTGGATAGAGTGCTGTGGCATCACAGCTCACAGCAACCTCCAATTCCTGGGCTCAAGCGAGTCTCCTGCCTCCGCCTCCCAAGTAGCTGGGACTACAGGCACCCTCCACAGCACC